>JAGFNK010000133.1:0-116060 GCA_025769875.1 Russula earlei | reverse complement strand
CCCCCTTACAGTTCATCCCCTTCCAGGGACTTACGTAGAGGACAACCCTCTCGACAATCAAGAAAACATTCCCCCCAGTCCCACCGGGTTTCTTTAATCCTCTGGACTGTGCGGAGTACGCCTTCCACCCCCCACCAGTTTCAAGTTTATCGCGTCCGACACAACGAAGTAGAACACTGGCGCCCTTTGGAAGAAGCAGTGCGACGCGACGCTCTTTCCACCATCCCTACTATAGGTCACTTGCTCCAGCGACCATCCACCAACATCTTTGTTTCCCCAATCCGGGCCAAAATCGCCCACACTTTTGCGGTACTACCTACCAACCATGACCTCGTCAACAGTTTAACTTGGCAAGCTTTGAGGTGTGTAGTTCAGTAGGGATACATCCTCGGACATCGACTTCCCCTTTGGTCGCCTCCACTACCTGTTAACTCATCCATATATCATCATCTGGAGACACTGGCCTACCATTTATCGATTCGCGTACCAAGGGTCTTTTATCCTTACTTCCATCCACAATTTCCTTGATGGCAGAGTCTATTATTCATACGCTTACCTAAAGATAGCCGAGGGAGGGTATATATCATTCGAGAACAGCTTCTCGAACTCCTTAGACAACCTCCGTGTCTACCCTGCCTTGTCTCGCTTTTGTTTCCTTCCCCATCTCCCTCTAAACCCTCTGCTTACTTTGGACCCTCTTTGCCCAAGTGTTATCAACATAGCTACCTAGTGCACAGTTCTTGAAAAGTAAGAACTACCCTTGTAACACTAGACCAAAGAAATCAAAGCTTCTCCTGCAGTGCCTCCGAGATTCACGATTTCCTCCAACCCAAGCACTGATTCTGAGTACGACTCAGAGGACGACGCAATCCTCCATCAGCACGAGCTCATCAGTAACCACCTTCCCATCCTTCGGGATATTTACTTTCCCCCCATTTCCATTGTCAACATCTACGATCGGCAACAAATTGAGATCTGGTCTCACAACGCCTACGTCCTCCGAGACTTAGTAGGCCTTCTTCCATTCGGACAAGTCCTCAACCAAGTACAATACGACTTGTTCGTTGACACTCTTAGTCACCTCATTGAACCCGCTCGCCGCCAACTCTTGTTTTGGTACCTCTCCAACTCTAGAAACTTTGATGGAGAGCCAACTGGCATCCTCACCCTCACAGATAGCGACGAAAAACTGTGGACTGAAGTTATCCTACCTCAGCATTACACTCTCATGCAAGAACTACTGGAGGGGCAAGCCTCGTACTATCTATCCCTCTTCACCCTCACGCATGAGCACATCTCAGTGCAGTACAATTACCTCCGCCTTAACAGATCTACACAAGGAGGACCCGTGACCCTCCAGTTGGCATACGTAGAAGGCAGAAGATACATTTACAACTGGAGAGAAGCTACCTGGACCCACGGCATCATTGACGTGTTACCGAGTGGTTTGGGGTCCGGAAGATGCCGGAACACCTGAACTATGGACTGCATCGTTGCATTATGCGTGCGTCAGATCTTGATCGTTTATGTTCCTTGATATCACATTCGGAGCGCGTTGATCGTATCTTTCAGAAAATGTACTGAAGAAGCAATGAGTAGCATTGCTTCTGTCCCAGATGTTCCTGTACCGCCACGTACGTTGATTCCTTGATTGGGGAAGCACTTAATGCTTCCAGCACCGAGATCGTTTACATAGAAGCAACCTCACTTCTATGAGCCATGTTTTGCTTCTATAGCACCGACTAGTACTACAGTAGTACAAACCTTATCCCTGTAGGGCTATATAAAGCCCCCAGTCGTAACAGTTGAGCCCTAAGCTCGACTTAGTTTGCCAAATCCCAAACAGTTGACTCCTACCCCGTCTGCAGAGCCCCTCTCATCTTGTTGTCATACTCTAGAAGGATCTAATACTCCTTCCCCTCCACGAGTATTGCTTGCTTGACTCAAGCATATCTGCATTGGTAGGACGCGTTTATAGACGCGACCATTGATCTTATTTAAGGCACTTTGGAGCCTTAACATAAGTCGAGCTTCTATCACAGACATCGCTGTGAAAGCGAACCAGAAATAGGCAGGAAGCCTAAAGACTAGGATCTAGTCATCATACGGTCAGCAACCTACGCTGAAGTAGTCAAGGGGGAGAATCTATACAGACCTCTCCACGACAAGAAGAAGGTGTATTACGTGACTCTCGACGAGCAGCACGGTTGGACACACGCATACTTCTGTAAAGACCCCTACTGTCATTGGCATAGACAGTGGTAAGAGGGCAGACAAGTCCCGACTCCCTAGGAAAGGCAGTGGCGAGTGGACAAACTGGAGATCGAGGGAGAACATAGCATACGCGTAAAGTTCAACCAGAAATCAAAGCAAGGAACCAAATTCGGTTGGTTCAAAGCTAGAGAGAGGGACGATCTACCCTCAGGAATCAAAGGAACTGCCATCTGGTGTTGGGCAGACCAGGAAGGGCCTAACAGATACGAGGTCCGATACAAAGGAAGCTACCTTCCTTGTGAATACATCAACGATCAGTGGTACTTTATTGATTACCACAAAGGACGTCCCTACGCAGGAGAGGACGAAGACATCGACGAATATAAGGTCCTAGGTTTAGGAACCAGGACAGATCCTTATACTACTCATTGGGAACCCAGAAGTCAAGTAGTAGACGACCCAGCTCCATTGATACAAAAGTCATCAAGTGGAGAAACAGAACAGTCGGACCCTCCGACTACAGATCAGAAAGCAGAAGCACCAGAAGTATTGGAGCTAGCTGAAAGACTAGAGCAGACAGTACACGTCTCGCCCATTGAACCAACAATCGTTGAAGAACCAGAAGAATCAGTCGAAATGGCTACCATTGCAGCAACGCAGACAGCCACCATTGCCACCCAGACAGCAGGTGGAAGAGCAGGGCCCGCCATCGTAGTAAACCCTGGAGGAGGTCCACCCGGAGCAGGAGGACCACCTGGAGGTGGAGGAGTCCCCTTCGGACCCGCAGGTCCACCAGTACCAGGAGGAGGCCCACCTGGAGGAGGCCCTCCAGCAGGGGGACCACCAGCAGCACCTCCTGTAGGACCAGGGGCGAATCTGGCACCTCAGCCGGCACCGGGCCCCCATGGGGGCAACGGATCTCTAAAAGGAGACCCTCCTGAAGTCTTCAAAGGAGACAGGAAAAAGACGAAGTACTTTGTCCAGGATTTCAATCTATGGAATCTGCTCAACAGCGACAACCCGACCATGACTATTCCAATGAAGCGAGTAGCCCTAGCTCTCACCTACATCAAAGGAGAGAAAGTGCATGAATGGGTGGTCAATCAAACGAACCTGGTAGAAGCAAAAAGAAATGGGGACCCGCCGTCGCCCTATGCACCAGTGCAGCTAGATCCAACTGACATGCTCTTTTGGACCGAATTTGTGGATGACTTCTTCAGAGAATTCAAAGACACCACAGAGCCTGAAGACGCTTTCATGGAGCTACAACAACTGTCCATGTCTAAAGCAGCATCGCTGGATGACTATACCAGCAAGTTCCTCGTTCTGCTCAGTAAAGCAGGATGGGACCAGAATTCACCAGGAGCAGTAGAAGCCTACAAGGCTGGACTAATCACCTGGCTGGTGCGACGAATCTACAATCGACCAGTCAGAGATATACCTGCCATCAATGATCTACGAGCATGGATCAATGCTGCCAGGGAAGAGCAGGCCAGAGACCAGCTCATGAAAGCCAATATTGGATCTGGAGGTGGATCGTTGACCACCAGGGAAAATCGTATGAAATCCCTACAGGTGGGGAAAAGGCGAAACCAAAGAGATCCAAATGCAATGGAAGTAGACTCAGTATCCACTGATGCAGCAAGGACCAAGCGACGTCCTCCTCTGACAGAGGAAAAGAAGAAACTGCTAGCAGAAGGGAAATGCTTCATCTGCAAGAAAGCAGGACATATCAGTCGGAACTGTCCAGACAAGGACAGAGTCAAGAAGAAATCAAGTAACCCAAGGACAAAGGGAAAGCTCGAGCTCTGGAAACAGAGAAGGAGGACGACTCAGGGGATAGTGGAAATGAAAGCACTGTCTCCGGGCCATCTACATCTCCTCCTCCTACCTATAACAAAAGCTCCTCCTCGGCATCCATAAAGAAGATGTCCACCAAACAAAAGGAGGACTTGTTGGAAGAACTGATGGAACAGGGTTTTTAGGAACACCTAAGTCGACGGCCTGGCTTAGGAAGAATAGTGTGTTGCAAGTGTACATTAGAAGACTAAATGCTATGAATATTCCGTTCACTTTCGTCACTGCACACACAACGGCCGAGGAATCTGCTCTACTGGACAGTGGAGCAACAGAGAACTTCATCGATCACTCAGCTTGGAAAAGACTGAAGATTGGAAAACAAGAACTACATGAACCCATGGTAGTACGAAACGTCGACGGAACCCAGAATAAGCAGGGGAACTCACCCATTACTGCTGGCTTCGTGTCCGATACAAGGAGAAGGAGAGCTTGCAGAGGTTCTATCTCACAGATTTAGGAACGGATCGGGTCATCCTGGGATATCCCTTCCTATATGAATTCGACCCCACCATCAACTGGAAGAAAGGACAGCTGATGGAAGGAACGGTACAGATTGAGACTGCTCGATACAAGTACCTGGATCTCTATGTCGCAAAACTCCAAAAGCGAGCAAGAGATGAAAACCGACAATTGAAGAAAGGGGAAGCCATTTACCTACAAAAGACGACTATTGCTCAGAAGTGGGCCCAGCAGTCGATTAAACCACAGGAAGGAGAGGATCCCCTTGCCAATGTTCCAAAGCAATTCCACCGCTTTGCAGATGTCTTCTCAGAAGAGAAGTCCCAGAGGTTCCCACCACCAAGAGAAACCAGACATGCAGATAGAGCTGTTACCTGACGCACCAAAGGAACTAAACTGCAAAGTGTACCCCCTAACACGAGACGAGCGAGAATACCTCAAGAAATTCCTAGCTGATGAAGTAGAGAAGCGATACATCACTCCAGGTCCATCCAGCTACACATCTCCAGTGTTCTTCATTGGCAAGAAGGACAGCAAAGAGAAGAGGATCATTGTAGACTATCGACGACTAAATCAGTGGACCAGACGAGACAATGAACCTTTACCACATCTGGAACAAGAGGTGGAAAGACTCCGAGGGAAAAAGGTCTTCTCCAAATTCGATATACGATGGGGATACAATAATGTGCGACTGGCAGAAGGAGATCGCTGGAAGGCAGCCTTCAAGACGCCATATGGAACATACCTGCCCAATGTCATGTATTTTGGGCTCAAGAACGCACCAGCCTTCTTTACTAGGCTGATGAGAAGAGACTTCGGTGACTGGCTGGACCGATGGGCAGAATACACGGTCAACTATCTGGATGACTTTGGAATTGCCACGGGGGACAGTCCTGAACAACTAGAAATCCATGAGCAATGTATCAATGAACTACTCATGCTGATGCAGAAGAAGTCATACTTCCTGAAACCCCAGAAGTGCCAGTTCATGGTGCGAAAACTAACCATGCTAGGATGGGACATAGACGAAGGGAAGATGAAGATTGAAGCCTCCAAAGTCCGAGGGATCACGGACTGGCCTCGGGAAATCAAGGATGTACACGAAGTGCGCAAAGTCATGGGAGTCCTCAGTTACAATAGGGCTTTCATTCGAGGATTCAGTCAGATTGCTCGACCCATTATTGCCTTGACAAAGAAAGGGGTGCCATTTGAATGGACCCAAGAATGCAAAGATGCTCTGGAACGACTTATCCAGATAGTATCTTCTGACCCTGTCCTGCTCCATCCTGATGAGGAGCGACCCTTTGAACTGGAAGTAGACGCGTCCAATTATGCCATTGGAGCAGTACTATTCCAGAAGGACGAACAAGGAAAGAGGAGGCCAATAGGTTACTTCTCAGCAGCCTTGAAACCAGCAGAGAAGAACTACGACATATGGGACAAAGAGTTCTTAGCCATGGTGCGAGCCTTGAAACACTGGCGACACCTACTCATGGGAGCAAAGCATAAGGTGGTGGTTTATACAGACCATGCGAACCTGTTGCATTACCGACACCCTCAGCGAATAAATGGTCGAGTGGCAAGATACATTACCTTCTTGGCGGACTTCGACTTAGAATTGAAACATCAGGCAGGGGCAAGGAATAAAGCAGATGCCCTGTCAAGGAGACCTGACCTTGACGATGGACAAGGGGATAAAGAAGAAGTGGTCGCACTACCTGACCATCTTTTTATTCGAGTAATGCACACTACTGCATTGGAAGAACGGATAAAGAACCAACAAAGGGAAGAAAGACACCGATTAAAGTTACTTGATTGGGTACAGAGACACCGACTGGAGAAGCGACATAACTTATGGTGGAAGAATGAAGCCTTGGTGGTTACAGGTGATGAAGGAACCCACAGGACGTTACTGGAACAGTATCATGACAGTCCCACAGCAGGACACCCAGGAAAAGCTAAAACATTACTGGGAATGATGCGATACTACTGGTGGCCCACCATAAGACGCTTTGTCGATCGATATGTGGAAGGATGCGCAATTTGCCAAAGTAACAAGTCAAACACTCATCCAAAGCGACCTCCCTTGTATCCCATTCCACCAGAAGAAGGGGCTACTCCCTTCTCGACTGTCAGCATGGACTTTGTGGTCAAATTGCCAAAGTCGAAAGGATACGACAGTATATTGACTGTCACTGACCACGATTGTACTAAAGGCGTCATCTTGCTTCCTTGCAAAGAGGAAATGGACGCAGAAGAGCTAGCACAACTCTACAAAGACAGAATATTCCCATTTGTGGGAGTACCAAGCAAGATCATATCTGATCGAGATAAACTAATAAGTTCCAAGTTCATTAGGGAACTTTGCGACCAGCTGCATATTAAACAGAATATCAGCACTGCCTACCATCCCCAGACAGATGGACAATCAGAAAGAACAAATCAGACGATGGAAACATCGCTAAGAATCTTTTGCAACCACCAACAAGACGATTGGGTGGATTGGCTGCCTCTGGTGCAATACACGATGAATTCTAACGTTTCAGAGACAACCAGACAATCCCCTTTCTTCTTATGGATGGGCTTTACGCCCAAGGCACACCAGCCAAATCGGGGAAGCAAGATACCAAGAATAGACAATTGGAAAGTCCGGATCCAGGAAGCGAGATCACAGGCACAAGAAGCAATGAAGATCGCTTCCCTAATGTGGAAGCGAAGAAGTAGTTTCCAACCTTATCAGAAAGGAGAAAGGGTATGGCTCGACAGCACCAACCTAAAAACGACACATCCTACAGTGAAACTACGCCCAAAACGATATGGGCCCTTTGAAATCACAGAGGTGATTAGTCCGGTGACATACAGATTGGATCTCCCTAGCCGCTGGAGGATCCATAACGCGTTTCATGCCTCCTTATTGACACCTTACAAGGAAACCGAGGAGCATGGGGCCAACTACACCAATCCAGAAGCAGAATTGGTGGAAGGAGAAGAGGAATATGAAGTAGCAACGATTTTAGGTTCGAGACGAACTGGAAGGAGGAAACAACTAGAGTATCAAGTCCGGTGGGAAGGGTACTCCGAAGCCCATGACTCTTGGGAGCCAGTAGAGAACATCAAAGCGTCTAGACTAATAGAGGAATATCACAGAAAGAACCCCACAGCCATACGGGTTATAAAAGTCCAGCGAAAGATGCCCTCTACTTCCTCATCCCCATATTGTCGCTCACAAATGTCCCAAACTCCCACTAATGAAATCGTTCCCCAATCCGACCTCTCTGGTGTAGAGGGGCCACTTGAAATCACCACTCCCGATGCTTCCCTCCTCGCCTTCTTCCAAGGAATGGATGAACATAACACTGGAGAAGGAGAAGCAGATATGCGTCCTCTCGAGTTTGGACCCCCTGCTGACCAAGTCGACGTTCAGCCTGGGGATTGGGATGCGACGTCCCCCACCAGCACTCTTGCCCAGGATGCCCACCCTGGAGAGCCTTGGGTACGATGGGACGCTGACAGACACCACACAGGGATTGACATCCCTGATGGCATGACTTGGGGCAACAAACCAGCCAGGTATGTGGCCTATGACGTTGCCTTGGGAGAGCCGAGAGTGAGGGGGAAGAATGGAGAAGGCCATGCAGACTATGGCGAGATCCTCCAGGCCACCCCTTGTTACAACCTCTATAACTATGGCCAAGACGAACATGACTTAGACTGCTTCGATACAGAGAGGCAGTTTGAAGGGCGCTGGAGACAGACCCTCTACCTGCTAGGCGACTATGGGCTGCAGGCAGAACTCTACCGCTTAGACCATCTTTACACCTTACAAGAGACGCTGGAAGCTAACTATAAGGTGCTTGAAGAAGAGGAGAAGCAGCTACGCTACAAGCTCAGCAAGTACCTAGCTGAGAAGCGAGGAGTAGAGAGAGACAGGGCTGAAGCCAAGGAGAGAATGGCAGCAGCCAAAGTACGCTCACGTTGCTGGGAGTTCATTGAAGCAGGCTGTAGCCAGGGAGAAACCCCTCCAGGTATCTGGGCTGAAGAACTCCTCACCAACTATCGGGCTGGGCAGCCCACTCCCCCTCTACCCGTCTTCGTCCCTCAGCTGCCTTTGGCAGACATCGTTCAGGGGTATGCTACCTCTGACCCAGAACCAGTACCAGCCAGCCCCACACCTACGACGGTGCAAGGGTATTCGGAAGAGGAGATGAACGTCCTCCAAACCATGTCCGGTATGCGCCTTCGAGGAGGAGCAGGATCGGAAGTGTCACCAAACCCTTCCCCCCAGAGCTCTATCTATTACCATTCCTATAGCAGCAGTGGGGAAGCGTCTACTGCAACGGCTGACTTCATTCCGGAGCCTCAGCAGCTGAACATGATAGAAGGGAGGAGGAAAAGGAACCGATGCAAGTATTGTGGCGAGGTAGGACACTTTAACAAGTACTGTCCACTGCCCCACCAGTATTGCCATGACCAACTGGCAGCAGATGCTGCCTCACATTGCCTAGTGCCTCCCTATCATCGTTCCTATACACCAATCAGATCATGCCCTTTCCACCGAGGATGGGAACAGGCACACCCGAGCAGGAAGAGGAAGTCCGACCAGGAGAGGGAGGACACTGCTAACCCGCGCATTTTGCAGGTAGCGAAAGGAGAAGGGTCCAGGACCTTTCAAGAACCTTTCACTACGACTCCTCTTCACTCAGACACACCTCCAGTCCGGAGGTTACCTAGGGACTCTGACAGACTCCCACAGATCATATCTCCTTCAGCCACTGCTGAGGAGTCAGAGGCGATAGTGGCCTCAGCATTGGCTGCCTATGAGGCAGCAGAAGAAGGCCGATACACCTTCACCACATCACCTCCTCCCCTTGATGATGATGGCGTTGACCCCACCACTCGATTTTAGAATCGTTGGTGTGTGGGACCACCAATCTGAAGGAGGGGTAATGTTACCGAGTGGTTTGGGGTCCGGAAGATGCCGGAACACCTGAACTATGGACTGCATCGTTTGCATTATGCGTGCGTCAGATCTTGATCGTTTATGTTCCTTGATATCACATTCGGAGCGCGTTGATCGTATCTTTCAGAAAATGTACTGAAGAAGCAATGAGTAGCATTGCTTCTGTCCCAGATGTTCCTGTACCGCCACGTACGTTGATTCCTTGATTGGGGAAGCACTTAATGCTTCCAGCACCGAGATCGTTTACATAGAAGCAACCTCACTTCTATGAGCCATGTTTTGCTTCTATAGCACCGACTAGTACTACAGTAGTACAAACCTTATCCCTGTAGGGCTATATAAAGCCCCCAGTCGTAACAGTTGAGCCCTAAGCTCGACTTAGTTTGCCAAATCCCAAACAGTTGACTCCTACCCCGTCTGCAGAGCCCCTCTCATCTTGTTGTCATACTCTAGAAGGATCTAATACTCCTTCCCCTCCACGAGTATTGCTTGCTTGACTCAAGCATATCTGCATTGGTAGGACGCGTTTATAGACGCGACCATTGATCTTATTTAAGGCACTTTGGAGCCTTAACATGATGCCCCCCAGAACCTCGTAGACCCTGCAGGGCTTTATTCTCCACCGCCAGCAGTTTACACTGGTCCCCCTGTCCCCGAAGAACTCTCTACCATCAGCCGACCTCTCACCCCTGTAGTGAGACGAACCCTGACCAGCAGCATCCGCACTCTTTGGTCCCCCACACCAACTCGCCCTGCCATCTGCCTCTGTCTCAGGGAGGTGTGCAACTGCGGCTTCCGACCCAACACACCCCCCACACCACCAGGAATAACCCTGTGGACCCCGGGAGATAGACACCTCCTGCATCAACCACTCTGGTGCCCTCTCACAGACGAAGAGGCTGCCGCTCTGCTTCTGCAGTTTCAAGCTCCCGAGTAGACCACCTGTTACCATTGACTCCACCTGTTATCCCAGTCCCGCTTCCTCATACTCACGGTCGATTAACCCCTTTTGCTACTCCGTTAGTAGAACATTCAAGTAGTAACAAGTCCCCCCCAGGATCCATAGTTGGTTTACGGTGCTACTTTCCAGAATTAGCATACTTAGGATCAGTTCTACCCCATAGAACACGTAGGGAGTTACTAGACTTCAAAAATCATTGCAAAGAATTGTGGCACGCGCGGACACAAGCCTTTGTTCGCATAGATCACCCCATAGAGGAAATCAGTCAATTCGCTCCGCACCCTTTAGACTTTGAAGGCTTTCTCTGGAAAGGCCGTGTGGCCATAACATACTCTGGCGTCACCGAAGAATATTTCTGCATTACCCAAAACCTTCAAATCCGACAAAGGGGCATCCCCACGTTACTCCCAGCCTACACCATCACATACCCCTGGGACACAACTCACTGGACCACCGTCCCTCTATAGGATTCCAGTAGCCACCTACGCAGAAGTAGTGAAAGGCGAAGGCCTTTACAAACCACACGATCACAGAAAACACATCTTTCATCTCACAAGAAAGGATCAGCATCTTTTTCAATTTTTGTTTTATTGCAAGGATCCCTACTGCTACTGGCACAAAGATTGGCATTACACCCATGTCTGGCACAAGTCTTGGGACTCATAGCCCACCGTTCAACCAGCAACCTACACAGAAGTGGTAAAGGGGGAAAACCTTTACAAACCCATACGCTCTATTGGGCATATCTATTATCGCACACCAGAAGAACACCGCCACTCCCTAGAACACCCTTACTTCTGCAAGGACCCATACTGTCTGTGGCACCAAGGTTGGCATCGATAGTGAATGAGCCAAAGTCCGGAAGAAGAGACTTCTCGAAGACCCCTTAGTGAAAGTGAACAACTGCAAATTCCTGTCTTCTTCCGCAACGTCGACTATAATATCACTGGGGAATACTACAGCGGCTACTGTAGAGACCGGTCGGTCACCCAATACAATACCCTTTATGACCCCTGGACCTTAGATGCAAGAAAGGACCGGGACAAAGAGGACATCGAACTTACTCAAGAAACCCTTCAAACCCTCATCCCAGAAATCGCCTTCCTTCACATTTTTGATCTCCTCACTGGAACTGCAACATTCCAAGGCCAAACAGTTCACTGGAGTGGAAACCTCGAACTATTCACATATCGAAACCACAAACCAGTCGATTTTTTGACTGCTCAGGAGGAAGCGGAACAAGCAGAAGTTACCCACACCCTTGAAGCTACAGTAGAAACTGCATCAAGGGTTTTATCACAGGTTGCCAGAGTATTCACCCTGGTGCGAGGAAATACTCCAACACCTGGCCCATCTAGAGTACCAGGAGGATTTGACTCCCCAGAGCCAAGTTATCTTCCCACTCCGATAACAGGAGGACAATGTACAGTAGCAGCGCCCCCGCCACCACCTCCATCTCCAACACGAACAACACAAACTCCTGTTCCACCAGTCAGGGTCCGAACAATACCAGCACCACCAGCACCACCAGCACCACCACTGGTAGCACCTGCACAGGCAGCACCACCGGCACCCCTTACACCACCAGCTCCAGCGCCGCCACCACCTCCTGTACAACCCGCTCCGATGGCGGCACCAGCTCCTGTCCAGGTACAACAGAATCGTATCATTGGGACTGCCCCAGAAGCCTTTGATGGCAAAGCAGAGAATGCGGAGACATTCTGGGCTGCCTTGGACAACTACTACTACATCAACCTGGACTCATTTCCCGATGAAGGGAAAAGAGTCGCAGCGGCCCTTACTCACTTCAAGATAGGTACCCCAGCAGGGACATGGGCCCGAGAACTAATGACAAAGGCTCAGGCCTTACAACCAATCAACTATGGCTCTTGGCAAGACTTTAAGACAGCTTTTGCTGACCACTTCATTCCAGCAGACGCGCAACTAGAATCAAATGCCTTAATGCACTCCCTGCGACAAGGCAACACCCCGTTCAATGAATGGTACCAAAAGTGGTCCCATCATGCGACCCGCTCCCAAGCAGACGAGAACACTAAGATGTTTGCTTTCTGCTGTAACCTGAATCAAGGGATTCACACCAAGATATTGGGTATAACGCCTGCGCCTACCACCTTGGCAGCACTAGTCAAGAAGGCACGCAAATTCGATCAAGTGTATCACATGTGGATGTCACCATCATTCCGTACAGGAAAACCGCCAGTACGAACAAGGGGTCTAGGTACTAATGACCCAGATACTCCAGTAGAGATCAATCTCTATCAAGGAGAACCAGGTGAACAACGCTGGAACAACAATGCCCCACGCAACACGCTCACGAAGGCTGAGAAACAACGACACACAGAGTTGAAACTGTGCTACTACTGCAGCAAACCTAACCACATGGCCAAAGACTGCAGGTCTAAGAAAGCCGCTACCCGTGCTCATCGCCCTGGACAATCCTCGCAGACTGCAGTCCGTTCAGCTACCATTCAGGAAGAACAACCTGAACAGAAAGACACAGACCCCGTTCCTATTGCCTCTCTTGTAACTTGGCGAGAAAGTCTCGCTGCTAACATTCCGCGTCCCCATTCTGCTCCTATGGATTTTTGATAGAACCCCTTAGTGCACCGCTAAGGAATACGGTACAGATTGCTACTATACCCGTACAAATCAATTACCTCAAAGTCTTTACAAAGAATATAAGATCCCCTTCCATAGCCTTGAAAGTAACACTCGTGGGGAAACTCAGTGGCAAGGAAATCGGTGCAAGTGCCCTCATAGACAGTGGAGCAGAAGGAATGATCATCCATGAGCAATTCGTAAACCAACATAATCTCCACCTCCGCCACTTACAAAAACCCCTACCAGCACAGAATGTAGACGGCACCACAAACACAAATGGTTTAATCAGATATAGCACCATCCAACGACTACAAATCAAAGCAATGGGAGGTACACATGACGAACAAGCAGAATTCCTTGTTACCAACATAGGAGATCATGATATTATCCTAGGCACTGATTGGCTATGACACCATAACCCAGATATCAATTGGACCAATGACACTATCACATTACAAAACTGCCCGGCGACATGTGTAATGACACAACCCTCCATAACAGTCCCATCGACCCACAGTACACACGGAGGATCAATAAAAGCGCTCACAATCCCAGAAGATGAAGAACCATCATTCAAACACATAGCAGCGTTAATATTTCGAGACACTCTGAACAAGGAGGAACCCCTTGTCAATCAACACATTCATAATGCCTTCCAGTACCACCCATTACGGATCCAGGCAAAGAGTACAACTTCTACCAAGTTGGCAAAGGACAATCAGCCAACACAACCCCTAGAGAAACTAATCCCGACTGACTTTAAGATTTGGCAGAGTGTATTTGACAAACAAGCCTCCCAACATCTCCCTGCTCATGCACCATGGGATCATGCCATCAACCTCAAACCAGAAGCCTCGCGTAGGGACTGTGGCATCTATAGACTCACTCCAAAGGAATTAATAGCCTTGAAGGAGTATTTAGATGAACATCTCAAAAGGGGGACTATCCGCCCTTCCAAAGCACCAATAGCTAGCCCATTCTTCTTTGTGGAAAAGAAAGGAGGTACCCTTCGCCCAGTACAAGACTATCGAGGACTTAATGCCGCTACCATCAAAGATGCCTACCCCCTACCATTAATCCCAGACCTTATTGACAAATTACAAGGGGCACAGTACTTCACAAAGTTCAACATACGATGGGGATATAACAACATCCGCCTTCGACAAGGTGATGAACACCTCGCAGCTTTTAAGACACCCTTGGGCCTCTTCGAACCACTTATCATGACCTTCGGCCTTTGTAATGCACCAGCCACATTCCAACAATTCATGAATAATATCTTAGCACCACTGATCACAACAGGACATGTTGTGGTATATCTAGACGATATACTAATCCTTGCAAACACCATTCATGACTTAGATCAATGGACACATAAAGTCCTTAAAATCCTACAAGACCATGACTTATACCTAAAGCCAGAAAAGTGCGCTTTCTGCCAAACATCCATCAGCTATCTAGGCATACACATTTCACAAGGACGCATATCAATGGACTCGGATAAACTCATAGGCATCACACAATGGCCAACTCCTAGTAATGTCACTGAAGTTCAAGCCTTCTTAGGCTTTTGTAACTTCTACAGACGTTTCATACACCAATATTCCCATTTGGCCCGACCATTGTTTAACCTAACCAAGAAGGACCACCCATTTCATTGGGGGTCCGAGGAGGAAAAAGCCTTCTGCATCCTTATTGAAGCATTCACAAAGGCACCTGTCTTAGCGCTCCCTGACCATTCACGACCATTCCGCTTGATCTGCGATGCAAGCGACTTTGCAGTCGGCTCCATTTTAGAACAACCGGATGAACTAAACCGGTACCACCCAGTGGCGTACTTCTCCAAATCATTAGACCCCGCTCAGAGAAACTATATGATCTACGACAAAGAGCTTCTGGCTATAGTTTCTTCGCTTTGGCATTTCCAACATTACTTAGAAGGTGCTAAACACCCTGTTGCGGCATCGTGGCCGTAAGAGCGTTAGCTCAAGGTTCAATGGGGGCCAAGTCCCTGTGACTTGGTTCAAGGTGTTCAGTGGGGCCGGCTCAAGGAGACTGGATCAAGGGTTTAGCGTCTCAAGACTAAGTCAAGGGTGACCTAATCCACAGACAGAGTTGATCTCCTGGTTTTACAGAAGAGGAGGATGATGAAAGAGAAGCAGAGGAGGAAGAGGAACATGAAGGTTCCTTGTGATGAGCTCAGGTTCAGCAAAGTGTAAGCCAGCACAACACAAGTTGTGATTTTGAGAGATAGTACAGGGCAAAGGGATGCGACAGGAAGTGGGACAAAGCTAAGCTTGGGGCATTCCCCAGCTTCTACAGGCACTTAAATACTGTATGTAGCGAGGCTGTACAGTACTATAAGCAGAACAATAGATAAAGGTAGATCAATAGCAAAAGTAACTCAACAATAGGTGAAACACAATAAGTGAAACACAATAGATGAAACACGATAGGTGGAACACAATGGGGATCACCATCAAGGGATGAAACCATAACCATGGAGACAAGGACAATAAAGGAGAACAATAGGGAGAAGGATTATGGACAAACCAAAGAAAGGGGTAAACTACAACACACCCTGTGGAATTGTGGACAGACCACAACAACCTCACATACTTCATGTCGAAGCAGAAACTCACTCGACGACAAGCTCGGTGGGCTTTGCTGCTTAGCGCATTCAATTTCCACATTATACACCACCCTGGAACCCAAAACAAAGCTGACGGTCTGTCCAGGCGGCCAGACTATAAAGAGGGGATGCATGAAAATGATGCAAAGGTCCTACTGGACCAACAATTTTTTAAAATTAGAGCAACCCGATCATCCACAACGGAACCCATAGGAGACTTCGAACTAAGAAAACAACTACGTTCCAGCAAAGACTATGACCCAGAGGTCAAAGGGGCCTTAGAAACCATCCTGAAGAATGGCCCCCTGTCGCCTTACAAAAGGCTTACAGGACTGGAACTTAGAAGACAGGACTGATTCTCTTCAAAGGAAAAGTCTATGTCCCAAGATCGGACGCACTAAGGCGTACAGTCCTCAAAGTACACCATGATTCCTTAGCCACTGGCCACCCGGGTCAATGGAAGACCTACGAACTAATAAGCCGTAACTATTGGTGGCCAGGAATGCTAACATTTGTCAAGAGCTATGTAGATGGTTGTGCTATATGTCAAAGCACAAAGAACCGCCCAACAACGACCGTACCCCTAATCCCTATCACCCCTGCAGGGCAAGATCTGGGACAGCATCACCATGGACTTCATTGTCGATCTACCCCTCTCTCAAGGGTATGACAGCCTACTAGTAGTGGTGGACCGCTTTAGCAAAGCTACCATCATCTCCCCATGTCACAAGACCATCAATGCAGAAGATACTGCCTCTCTAATCATGAACAACGTGTGGAGACAAGTAGGGTTACCAACTCAGATCATCTCCGACCGAGGTCCCCAGTTCGCAGCAAAAGTTACCCAAGAACTATGGAGGAAACTAAATGTTAAGTCCTCCCTTAGCACGGCATACCACCCCCAGTCAGATGGGGAAACAGAAAGAGTCAACCAGGAACTAGAACAGTATTTGAGGAATCTTCTGTAACCACCAACAGGATAACTGGGCCGAACTAGTCCCAGTTCATGGAGTTTGCTCATAATGCACGCACCCATAGTGCAACCCACAAAGCCCCCTTTGAAATATGGTACGGCTTCAATCCAACGTTTGCCCCCCCTTTCAGTTTCAATACCAAGTTCCCTTCTGTCCTGGAACGTCTGCAACAACTAGATCTACTTAGAGAAGAGGTCGCAGCCTCCCTCAGGAATGCCACAGCACTGATGGGACAGCCCAGCTCCCACTTCCCCAAGTACCAGTTCAAGACAGGAGACTTAGTCTGGCTAGAAGCCACTAATCTGAGGACAACACACCCAAAAGCCAAGATAGCCCCTCGACGATATGGACCTTTCAAGGTGGTCACCTCATACCCAGTCAACGTACGCCTAGAACTACCAAAGACATGGAGGATACACCCAGTCTTCCATAATTCCCTGATCAAACCGTATAAAGAGACCACTGCCCACGGCCCTAACTTCAAACAACCCCCCCCTACTATAGTAGAAGGGGAGGAACAGTATGAAGTGGACAAAGTCCTAGCGTCCAGACATTCCCCCAATCGTAGAGGCATTCAATACCTAGTACAATGGAAAGGGTACCCCGTGGCAGAGAACACTTGGGAGCCCGCGTCCAACCTAATTAAAGCCAAAGAGGCTGTAAAGGCCTTTCACCGACAGTACCCAACAATGCCTAAGCCTAATAACATAGTTGCAGGAGCAACTAGGTCATAAAGAGGGGATGAATGTCATGAACCATTCTCCGGAGAGGGCCCTTGAAGGACCCTTCCTTATAGGAGGAAACCCAGCCTCTATGGTGTCACCCTGTTCACACTGAGCAAAAGGGGTGAGTAGAGGTGTCCACAATATTGCCGCGCATTGTTGCGTGAGCGATTCTCGGCACAATCGACATACAGCAAGCCCCACTTAAAGGCAACCCTTCTAACAACAAAAGGACAGTATTAGGGCCTTCCTAAGGACCCTTTGGAACGACCCTAGGAGCTCTACAATAGGCACTAACCTAGTATCAAAGGCCCTACAACGTGTTATTAGACCAACTCTAATAACTATAGAACGAACTATAAGGCAATACTAAGGACCTTAATAGAAGTATTAGGGTCGACTCTAAGGACCCTAATAGAACTATATAAGGGCCTTATAAGATAACACTATTCCCTAACCAAACTACAAGTCCTCAAATGACCGGCCCTAAACTAACTAACAGGAAATGAATCAGGTGCTCGCACGTGCACTAAAGCAGTGAAACACGTGGACAATGAAGCTCTTACTCATCAAGAGAAGCCTTCTTACTCAGCAGCTTACTGAGCATGACTGAGCATGCTCAGTAAGCGTCCTCCGACTTCTTACTCATCACTCTATTGTGCTTGATAACAAGGTTATGACTTGTTCCCTATTTAGCAGTTCTCTTGTAGTATATAAGCGCTCAATAAAGTAGCGGACAGTCCTCAGACTGTCCATTTGTTTACGGCACTCTCCATCCCTGGGATACTCCTTTAAGGACCGTCCCCTTGTGACTATCCTGGCCTCTTCCCTGCGTGATTGTTCGACTCTCACAGTAACAAGTACCTCTCTGGTATCTGTTACTACTCTGGACTCTACTTCTTGCCCATGCAGTCTTGGACGTCTATCGACTCGTCTTCGAGCTTATCCCTCGCTCTTGAACTGGATAGTTCAACAGTGAGTCTTGACATCACCCCCTCTCCCAACACTTCCACTGCTGACCCAGCCTTGTGGTCAAAATTCCAGCAAGTTATAGGATCACTCCTATACATAATGCTTGGAACGCGTCCAGATATAGCCTTTGCAGTCACTAAGTTGTCACAACATGCTGCCAATCCCTCAGAGGATCATTTAAATCATGCATTCTACATTTGCCAATACCTCTTGGGAACCACCAATTATGCCTTGGTCTATGATGGACCATCTAATGGTGGACTGATGGCATATGCCGACTCTGACTGGGCTTCTGATCCAACTAATCAGAAGTCCACTACAGGCTATATGGTGAACCTGGCTGGAGCAATATTTTCATGGAACTCACGAGTGCAGAAAACAGTCGCACTCTCCTCCACTGAAGCCAAGTACATGTCACTCTCTGACACAAGCAGACAGTTAGTTTGGATTAAATCCTTGCTAACAGAACTTGGCATTAATCTTGCTCCCATCCCACTGTTCAGTGATAACCAAGGCTCAATATTCTTAGCCTCCAACCCTGTACAAGAAAAGCGCATCAAACACATTGATTTGCGCTATCACTTCATTCGTGAAGTCATTCAAAATAAACGGGTGGAGCTATTCTTTATTGAAGGGGCTAATAACCCAGCCGACATGTTCACCAAGAACCTTGGTCGCGTTAAGTTCCTCAAATTCAGGGAGCAACTAGGACTAACGTTCTACCCCTGAATGTGGGAAAATGCTCACGGCATCTACCAATGCACTAAGCAAGGGGGAGTGTTGAACCGGAACCCGAATGGATCAAAGAAGGTGAAGACCTTCATACAAGGTTCAAGATCCGCTCATAGATGTTACGTCTTAGACAGAACTTTAGTATATGCGCTTATGGCAATAGGGTTACACATACTACGCTATCTATCACAAGATGCAGCCTTATGCTGTGTCTAGAATGTTTCCACATCACACGTCACTGAATGTGCGATATAGTGGACACCTGTAGTCACCTCTTTCAGACTTAAAAACAGCCCTGGGTCATAGAGGTATAAATACCATACATGTAGACAAGTATACACATCGCTCTACACCCCAATATCAGTTGAGCACTTAGCACAACCTCTAAGGTGGGTTGCTTGGCCTGTTAGCTGCACTCTATGCTGCGCAACACTTTGGAGCCTTAACAATGCACTCCTGATCATGTCAGCTTTGAGGGTGGATCCCTCTGCACAGGAGTTGGTAACTGGGTATTGGAGGGCACCTTTGTGGCCTGGATGAGGCCTTGCAGTAATGACAACAACTTGGTCATTCCAGCAAGGGTAGAGATAAATGTTGTATGATGTCATGGTGGTGATGCATTAAGGGGAGCAAGGAGTTGTTCATAATACTCAGATTTCTAGTTCATCATAAGAAGTGGGCACAGGAAACATGTGACCATAATACACCTTATCTGAAACTGGTTCTGCTTCACCTTTGTTGAAGACTTGAATTGTTAAAGACTTCATATTGGGTCACAGCAGAAATTTGGCATCTTCCAAGCTCCACAAGAAGTTGTCAAGATATAGTTTCCAGAGATGGGGAGTGCTTGATCATAGTGGGGAGGAGTTTGTGCACCAACATATTGAAAGTCAAAGAGGTTGCTCCAGCACACCTAGCAAATCCTAGTGGTGGATTTTCCATAGCCTGAGAATCATCAAGTTTAGAAAGGCCACCACATAAGACTCCAGAGGTCTGTCATGATTATTAGAAGTAGAAGATTGATTTGCTCATTGGTCAATTGACCAATGACTAGAACTTTGAGTTGCTCCTGACAACTCCATTTTCAGTGATCGTCACCCGTCATGTGACAAATCCGCGTGAGAGCTTGATGCAGCTACTATGTCTTATGCTCAATGCTCAGCTGCTGGGAACACAGAAACGATTGTAGATAAGGATAGGTCTAACTTACCTCGCACGCCCCTGACCCCAAACAAACAACACACAAATCAAATTGATAACAATTTCTCACACCTACGTGCCTGCCGCCTCATCGAGGACTTCGTCACCGCCACAGCCCGCCTGTCGAACTTTGAAGTGATACTGATACGGGATCAACAAGCATTAATCGTTAATTTTTATTATAAGCTCCTCCTGCCGGATCCGGATGCAAAACAAAAAACTCGTTCTCGAGCAGCCGAAATGAACACTTTTTTTTTGGGGGGGGAAGCCCAACTGCGATGTGGTGCTACCTTGGGTACCCGTACCCTAGTCCGGGGATGCCCTGACGCGGCCAGGCCAGGGGGACCGGGGTCTCGAACACCTCGAACGGTGATGGGCTTTGTTATGGACGAATGTGGCATTTCCGCTCGGGGCGCGGGGCGCCGAGTGGCGAAGGGGGCGGGCGGGGTGGAGATCGTCTCGGGACAAGTACTCGGGGAGGGGCGAAAAATGGAACTTTAATTTCGTTCGACGGGCGGGCTCGCGTTCCCTTTGCAGTCCGAGTTTTCTATCCTATCATCATGACAGATCGCAAAGCGTCGTGACAACGATACGATCCTTCGCGCGCGGGCGCGAGCCAGGAAGGGGCGCGCAACCACCGAGAGGAAGAAGAGCCGGCGTGGCGCATTTACACACTCGGGTGGGGGAGATGGCCACGGGCGTGCCCAGCGGTGGCACTTGCTGGGCAACGGTAGCAACGCGTCAAAATGATTGTAACCTCTGACGGTTGCCCGTTGTCTATGTCGCGGTAGTGTCCGAACAGGTTTTCGATGATACGAAGTGACGCTTCACGTTTGAATACGAATAGAAAGCTCCGCTCCGAGACTTATCAGTGGCAAAATATTCTCTTTAGAGTCTAGACTAGAACTGGACACGACTCGCGGACCTGTGGCCCGATTGGTCTCCCGCACCACCGAGGCGATTCCAGTCTCTGGTCCATGTCCCGTCTCTCACCATCATCAGCCTAACTGACCGCAGTTCGTGTCCACTCACTTTCCAGTAAACGCAGAAATTTGAATCCCGAGGATCTCGGGAAAAGAAAAAAAGACTATTGGGGAAATCGTCGTAGTCGTTATACGTAACTGTGTGGGTTAGATTGCCTTTCCACCTGACCCCCCTCCTCCGCTCCTCCGGGGAATGCTGAGAGAATTGGGGTTGCCTTTGCTGTCGTTGGAGCGGCAGCGGATCTGCACTCATGTCGCTTGTCGCCATCGACGATTCGGTCGACCTTCCGTCAGTGCCATCAATTTTTTTTTTTTTTCATATTTCATAATTCCTCCCCCTCTCTCCATCGGGTTAGGTAACCAGCGTCAAAATACCCGCGCATCCCCGACTGCGCTACAATACACCTGTGGAACAGGTCTTCTTGAGTTTCATGCTGGCAGTTCGACCAATTGATGTCCTCATAACTCAACATTTTTCAATCTACAATCTAGAGCTCTGAAAGAGCATGCATCACATCCTGATCGTGTGACTAGGGACAGCAAATGTGAGCAAGGGCGAACCCAGGATACACACTCCAAGGGGAATCACCAAATACCAGTCCCCGCTCGGTAAAACCCATTCGGGCATCTCGTCCGAGCCAGGAGGGTCTTGAGGACAGACGAGCACGTAATGAATTGAACCTCGACTTTATCCTGTGTCAGAATCAGTTATCAGCTTCCTCGCTGATGACGACGCAGTGACCCCTGCGTTTCGCTTCTTTCGTCGCGGTGACGAGCCTGGTGAGCCAGAACTTGGCTGCGTGTCCGTCGCTTGAGGGTCCGCATGGTTGTTCTCTGAGCAGAGGCTACCGACGATCTTTTCAATCTTGTCATAGCCCTTCTGCAAACCCCTATGCGTCTTCGAAACGGTCATTTGTAACAGCCAGAGATGCTTAGTGGTCTGGTCTCATTGTTTTTCATGCATAACGATGAACGCATCGATGAGAGGGAAGTTGGGGGCAGAAGGTCTGTAGTACACTCGGCAAAATGGAAAACTCTTCTTTGACTACCGACCAAGAGGGGGATGACGACTGCGATGACCTGGCCGACTGGAGGACAAACCTGGGAGGATTAAAATGAAACGTCATCCTCTTCAGTGGCTGACCCTTGATCCCGGCTGGTTACGACCTTCCTACGCGTCGGCTCAAACTGCCTGGGATAACTCACATTCTCTCCCCTTCCTTCCAGTGGAGAAAGGTTTACTCATTACTCATGTTATGTTCAAACGACCTGCAGCGTCAGCATAAAACCCTTTGCATTGCGATAGCGCGAAATAGCATGCTAATACTCCTCGTCTCGTCCCACCGGGCAAACGGACGCATGTTAATAGTGTTTACAGGGGATTGGTAATCGTACATATGCATGATGAATGAGGGTATCATAGTACACTTTGTTGTTTGCTGAGAGATAGTGCATTTACAGCTGGCATAAGCGAAGATTATCGTCCCCGTTCGTCATTGAGCAGGTTAGTCGCACTCACTCCGTTAGTCCTCATAGTTTCTGTTCAACATCTCGTTCAACCCCCGCACCACAACCCCCGCACCCGCCTTCACCCTCTCGCGTTCTTCTTCCACGACCCTGGGTAAGATCCGAGTCTCAAACTTGTCGGGGTGCCACCGCTTCAGGTGATCCTTAATCCGATCCTTGGGGCTCTTTGCGTTGACGTCCGGCGCGTACTTGGAGAGCACGTACGCGCTGATCGCCGAGGCTGTCATCTCCTCCGGCTCGGACGGACGCTTGAACACTGGCCACGCGAAGCTGTTCCACCCGAGGTTGTCGCTGTCCCTGAGCTGTCTCCACTTGTTCTCGTGGTTCTCGTACAGTCTGATGAGCTCCTCTCTAGAGAACACCTTGGCGCTCTTTGCCTGCCGCTCGCTCTCCAGCCGCTCCTGCTCCCGCTTGAACTGCTCCTGCTGCTGTCTGGCGCGCTCTTCCGCGCGCCGCGCCCACTCCGCCTCGTCGAACTTGGCGGCATAGGGAGACGTCCCCGGCGCACCCGGTCTCGCACTCGTTGGTGATGCACGCGGCGTAGTGGAGAATGGAATGGATGGTGGCGAGTGAGAGGTATGCGAACTACCGGTCGAGGTCGGACGACTTGACCACGTCGAACCGGCGGAAGAGCTGAAGGTGGAAGACGCGCTGCTGCGATCGCCAGCGGAGCCGGTCGTGGAGCCCGGTCGATGCGGCGTCCACGAGTCGAACGACGCTCCCATGCTGTTCTGACGCTCGCGTTCCACTGTGCGTTGGTAGTACTGCGCCTCTCGGCGCTGGAACTCTCTCTGTTGTTCCTCTTTGGCGCGCTGTTTTTGCACGTCGTCTTGCTGTTGTTGACGGATCTCGTCACGATGGCGGCTCTGCTCTACCGCCTTGCGGCGTTGTTCTTCGAATAGCCTGAGTCGCTCCTCTTCGGCGGCGCGCCGCTGCTCCTCCAGGAGTCGATTTGCCTCAATTTCCTGAGCTTCGAATTGGAGGCGCTCTCGTTCGAGAACGGCTTCGCGATCGAGGCGTGACTGCTCTTGTCGGCTCAGCTCTTCGTCGAGACGAATCTGCTCCTCTCGTTCCCGTTGGAACCTTTCCTCCTCGAGTCGGCGCTCCTCGAGGCGCCGCTGTTCATCCAGACGTCGTTGCTCCTCTCGTTTCCGTTGGAGCCTTTCCTCCTCGAGTCGGCTCTCCTCGAGGCGCCGCTGTTCATCCAGACGTTGTTGCTCCTCTCGTTCCCGTTGGAGCCTTTCCTCCTCGAGCCGGTTCTCTTCGAGGCGCCGCTGTTCATCCAGACGTTGTTGCTCCTCCAACTCCTTCTGGCGTAGCTCCTCGAGTGCCTTTTCTTTCTGCCGCTTCGCTTGCGCCTTAGATCCCTTTCGACCCGGCGCCTTGGTCTGCTTCACAGGTTCGGGTGCAGAACTTTCAGTCTCCTGGGTCTGTCGAACGGAATCCTCGACCGTGCGATTAGTAGCATCTGTCGGGGCGGCCTCTTCGATATCGAGGGAAGGCCCTTCAGCTTCGAGTGGGGAATTCACTTCAGCTTTACGGGCAGGCTCTTCGGTATCAACCTGGGAGCTCTCATCGGCTGGCCGTGCCGACTCGTCTTGCGCCAAACGGGCTGCCTCTTCCTTGCGTTCGAGCTCGGCTTCCCTTTTCTTCAGCTCGGCCTCCTTTCGCTCAATCTCCTGCCTCTTCCGTTCGTAACCCTCCTCGATGCGTCTGGCCTCGTCCTTCCTTCGTCTCGCTTCATCCTCTTTCCGTTTGGCCTCCTCCTCCTTTTTCCGTACCTCTTCCTCGAAGCGACGCGTCTCCTCCTCTTTCTGCCGCGCAAGCGCCTCCCTCTGCCGCGCATCCTCCTCCCTTCTTCTGGCGTCATCCTCCCGTTTCCGCGCGTCATCCTCCTTCCGCCGGACCTCTTCCTCTCGCCTGCGTGCCTCCTCCTCTTTCCGTTGGGCGTCTTCCTCCTTCCGACGAGCTTGCTCCTCTTTCCGACGCGCTTCGAGTTCCCTATGACGCGCCGCTTCTTCCTTGCGTTGCGCCTCAGCCTCCCGCTTCTGAGCTTCGGCCTCCCGTTTCTTGGCTTCGGCCTCCTTACGCTTGGCCTCAGCTTCCTTCTTCTGGGCGGCCGCCTCACGCATCTTGGCTGAAGCCTCTGCCTGACGTGCACCCGACTCAAGGCGTTCGGCCTCCTCCAAAGATTGTCGCGCCTTCTCCTCGAGACGACGCGCCTCGTCCTCCTTCCTGCTCGCCTCCTCTTCCTTTCGAGTTGCCTCCTCCTCCTTGCGCCGTGCCTCGGCTTCCAACCATATGGCCTTCTGTTCGAGCTCCATGCTCCGCATACTGCGCACACTGCGCATGCTTCGTACACTCAGGATACTCTGCCGGTCATCGAGCTGGCCAACAACGTCATCCGAGGCGTCAGACAGATCGCCGTCGACGGGCGGCAGGCGCGGATCACCCTTGCTGTTATGTCGTCGGTGCACACTGAAATCGCCAAAGGAACGACGCGAGTTCAGAGAGCCCCACGACGTCCCTCGTGGACCCTCCTCGGGAGTGGTGGGACCACGCGGGATCGCGATGCCCTGCCTCACTTCTTCGGGTGAACGTTGCGGACCAAAGATGGCTCGCGAGCTAGGGCTTGCGGACGTTGGAAAGCGTACAGCATCATCGAGTGGAGGGGGGCGCGCGCCAGGGATCGCTCGTGGTGACACTGTCGGATAGTTCGGCGGACTGGGCCTGTCATGTGGGCTGGCCGAGGCAGAGGTCTGTCGCTCGCGGGGGAAAATATTGATATTTGATGCGATTCGATCGCGATTCTGGGTGGGAAGGCGTTCTGAGCCGTTGTGGGGAGCAACGCTGCTGCTGCGATATTGATCAGAGTTCAGGGAACCCGCACGGTGAAGTCCTGCGCCACTGCTCGTTGAGCCAGTACTATTCACACTGCCGCGGCGAGGGAACTGGACGGCGCTCGGGCTAAATGGTTGGCTGTTGGCATGGGCAAAGGTACGGGAGATACCGGAGGGCTCGTGAACATTGCGCCAACCGGAGGCTTGGGAGCTGGAACTTTGACGACGAGGGACTCCAAGAGGAAATGGCTGACTCCCGCGCCGTCGCACGGGCTGCCCGTGAGAGTCGTCTACATCCTCATCATCGTTGTCCTCCGCAGGATGGATATTTGACTGTTGTCGCTGACGTGAGGGAAGGTTTCTTCGAGAGACTGGGGACTTTGAATGAAGGGTTGGAATCAAAGCAGCGTGTGAACGGGAGGGAAGACGTGACTGCCGAGGATGGATTTCCCTTTCAACCCCTTCCTCTTCCTCTTCCTCCCCTTCCTCCTCCCCTTCCTCCTCTTCTCCGCTCGATTCATCTGATCCACTCCCCTGGCCATTTAACCCGGCACTTCCGTATCCTTCTTCGAAACTCTCATCGGATCCTCGCTCGCTATCACCCTGCTTCCGAGGAGTGATGGAGAGCAGGCCCTCAGAATTCTGGGGAATATCGGGAGGATGGAATGGTGTGCGTTCTTGATCGGATTTGCGGATGTTGTCAAGGATCCACTGCTGTTGCCGGACAACGTCTGGCGAGTTGGAGTCGACAACTTCGAGAGCCCATTTACGTTCCGACATCTCCGATCGCAACTGGCTGTTGAACTGCTCTTGCGCCAACGATCGAATGTTATTCATGCTCTCCTCGAATTCGCGGTGTGCGCGCTCACGACTGCTTTCAGGAGGCTGAGAATTGAGGATAGCATCGCGTACTGTCTGAGCATCTTCGACCATGTGTCGGAGGTCATGTTCGATGCGCTTGCGCAGGTCAGCCTTCCATGGTTCATCAGGCTCAACGAGACGACCGTCTGTGCGGACTGGTGGAGGATGTTGTGGCGGTGTTAGCGTTGATGCAGATAGCATTTAGGGTGCGCTGAGATGAAGCGCCAAGGGTGTGGTCGATAACAATCTGGGAAAGCTGCATGGTCAAATGGTGCGATCACGCTGCACGAAGGAATAGGCGGAAAACGGATACTCACGATTGTGCGCGGAGGTAGAATGAGGGCTCAGGAAGACGAGGGGAGACCGGATGGGTGGGGTGGTGACAGGCGGTGAGCAGCCAGGGCCTTACGATATCTGTTTGGAGGAATGATCAGCCTCATGGCAGGCCCATGCGGCGAGAAGCGAGAGGGGCCAGACCTGCGGGACGGGCAGGGCCGTGACGGATGTGGTCGGTCGAGTCGTGGCCAGGGCAAGTGTGGGGTGCCGAGGGCGGCGGTCGTTAAAGGACGTTGTAGAGGTGTGACGAGCAGGGAGGAGGGACAGGTCGTTCGCAGCTCATCGCAGTCGGTCGATGTCGTCCGTTCGATGCGTTTCCCACGGCTCTATCAACCCCCCGGTGAATGCCGGATCCAGTCCGTTCAGACCTAGAACTTGCAATAAAAAAGGGTGCTCACCTTCACCGTAGAGCCCTATGTCACTCGCTCGTGTAAGCGTCCCTGCTTCGTGCGTCGCCGCAAATCATCTCGTTTTACGTCTCTGAGCCCAAAATCCCTGCCAGGGTGATATGACGACACCCCACCGCCCAGAGTCCTCTTGCTTTGGCAATCGGGCCGCTCAGCGTTAAATTCAGCAACCGCAGGCTACCGTACTTCCCGATGTGTCCCATAAATGACCACGACAATGTCAGCGGCCAACCCGATGCACATCGTCACGACGATGACCACGGTGATGGACGAGGCATGAGCGCGAAGTGAACTACGCTCTGGTCTGGTGGCGGACCGCGCCGGGTTCGTGCCAGTGATCACTCCTCCCACCTTTATCAGTGGCCATGCTCTTCCTCGGTCCAGTTAGAGGACAGCGCGTAACTTCATTCCATCATACTCCCCCCTAGATGATATCCTGAATGAAAACACTCTCACCGCCCGCCGCTACTAGCCCCACCCACGCTCCTCAGTAGCCATCTCCCATCGGACACCCACTAGGCAATCCTGGCTGCCGCCTCGCAACCGAACCTCTGCTTGCCCCATTATATGCAGGTGCAAATGCGGCTGTGCCGTTCCTATCCGAGTCCGCAACGAACCGGAACCATTGAGCGCAGCGGGTGGAGACTCTCTAGCGGATTCTTTCTCAAGTACGACCCCGCCGCGTCCAAGCTCTGACGGAGGTGCATACCGTCTCCGGCACCTCCGCGGCCCTATGACCGAGGAAAAGGATGGGGCCCTGGGTTGTGTCGGACAGCGTGCTTGGTGGCGGCGTTAAGGTGTACGAACGGGTCGACAGAGGGCGTTCAGTGAGGAAGCTCGCAGCTCCGCGGGAAATCGAGACGCTCGCTACCAATCTGTTGCGCCGACGACATTGGATCAGGTATAGGGTGTTTTATGAGTCGGTCGTTGTCTTGGAAGTCCCTAGGTGGGAATCTGATCCCTGGTAGGAGCTTCTACTAGACTCGACCTGCTTGAGTCGACCTCGAAGAGATTGCTTTGGCTCTTCAAGGTTGACTTGACTCACGTAGCCTGTTGTGTTGGAGGAGAGGGTGAGCACATTACATTGAGACTCCCTTGTTCATTGACACTGACCAAAACGAACAAATACACAGTCGTCTTCGCCCTTCAAAGCACACTTATTATCACCCGAATGAGTGGCCATCCTGTACCTGTGCTCACATTTCATCCCGCGGGTCCTTGTCTATTTTGGCACGTAGCCTAGAGTCCAGGAGGCGAATGCAAACTAGGTAATAGGTGGTGGGCCCTGTCGCGAAGTCTATGCGGTTGGAGCGTCTCATTCAGAACAACGTGTTGAGCCGAGTTTTTTTTACCTCTGCATGCATCGAAATATAACGGTTTTCGTATCAGTCTCGTCTGGTCGCCACTGGGCATCGTTATTTAATTCTCTCACGGAAACCAGACACCTCCATGACACGCAAAGGTGCTGTTTGTATGGCTAACAAATGACTGCATTTCGACGAAAGGTCGCGTATTTACCGACGTGATGTCTTCGCGCAGAGTGAGCAAGGCGAGGAACACAAGACCAACACCTGATGTAACGGCGTTCCCATCGCCGCTCTCAATGAGTGGTCGTATACGAAGCAGAAACAGATCTTGATATGTAGCGGACAGATAGGCGCAGGTCAAGACGTGCTTGCGTGCTTGCATCAAATAGAAATCAACAGATCTGCGCCAGGCGCCGGCATGCTCATCACGAGGCCCACGGACCTGCCACATGGTCTGCTATTCCCACCAAACCTGTCCTCACATCCTCCCCCCCCCGCCTCTCACCTCCCATCACCGTCATGATTCTCCTCATTTCCATTCTATCGGCTGCCCGAGCATCCCCCGTTGGCCAATCCTCGCCACCTCCTATCCCTCTCGACCAGTTTCAATCGCGGGCCCCCTCCTGTGATGATCCCAATGGATGTAGGTCGCTTTGGGACATTGTATGAAATTGTGTTGTCACTATTCTGTTGTGTACCTGGGTCTCGGTGCACCCCAATATCCCAAGTCCTGACGACAGCCGGGCAAGGGTCACAGCGCGACGCGCGGGACTCATGCTTGCTGCCCTTTTCGTGCCAGAGGTAATGACTGCGTGGGCATTGAGACAGCGACTGGCCGCAGTTGACATCAGGGAATCCTACATTTCTGAAATATCAGTAAATATGAGTATTCTCCATATTGTTACATATTCTGAGATACTGTAGATATTCTGATCCCACATTTCTGAAATATCATTAAACTATGAGTACTCTCATATTGCTACATATTCCAAGATACTGTATAGATATTCTGATATAGAAGTTGAAGGTGTAATTTGGAGACAATCCAAAGGTAATTGTAGCTGCTTCCAGCACTGATCAAGAAATTAATGAACAGTCAAATAGCTATGCCTATCAAGGAAAGGGTTAACAAAAAAATATGTGTTTGTGTCTAAAACGGTCGCACTTGTCCAGAATGACAGTGCCACACTTGTGGGAATGAGGTGAACACTTCGACGAATATGGGCGGCGTCTTCACATCTTCGTTTCTCGTTTTGCCGTCCTTCCTCTCCTTCCTCTCCTCTTCCTGTCCTTCCCATTCCCACTCTTCCTTCCCCATGATCCCAGTTCAAGACTCCCAAGCTGCCAGTCTCCTCAAAATTTCACTGGCTAATTCACAGGTGATTCGAAATTTCCCGCAAGCTATGGTGTGTTCGTTTTCGCGCCCTCTCTCTCATCCTCTCTCCCTCTCCTTCCCACACCCTTCTTCCAAGCAGCCCCCTGAAAGCTCTTCTTCTACCTGCTTCCCCCAAATCCCCTTTCCTCCTGTGTCACTGTAGTGACACGTGGCGACTCCAGGCCAAGACCACAAGAATACCCAATGCCCATGAAATTGATTCTGTGTCCGCAAACCCAGTGCGCTTTTTTTATTCTTTCATTTGACACACTTTGTTCACGGCAACAGCACGGCCAGGACCGCGGTGATGACGCAGCCGTCAAGACCCATGGGGCCAACGCCAGACATGACCAAAATGGCCACGAGAACGCTTCTGTGGAACCACGAACCCGGTGCGCGTTTTTATTTATTTTTATTTTTCACTTGCTCTTTTTGACCTCTTCTCACAGCAACAGCACGGCCGGGACCGCGGTGATGACGCAGCCGTCAACACTCGCGATGGTGGGTTTCGTTTGGCACCACGCCCGTGTGAGCCTCCTTTTTCCTGGCTTTTCCAAGATGTGTTTTCCGCCGGTGCGTGTTAGGTTTCGTTTTCACGCGCTCTCTCTCATCCTCTCCTTCCCACTACACAGTTCCTTGTTGGGCTTCAAGGCGATGTGCTTATGGCCGTGACGGCGGCGCTCTCCCACCCACTGGCACCCATTCCCCTGCAGTGGCGACCATGACGACTCGGCCGTGGATATAACGATCTCGCGATGGCCACCACCGCGTGCGTTTTTTCGTTTTCATTTCTATACGGTTTTTGATTGTTTCTTTTCCTCTCCAGCTCCTATACATGCCAGTTCCCGAGCGCGCAGCGTTCCTCTCACTTCCCCTCTGCTCCAGTTTACCCATGCCAAAAGGGGCTGTGAGCGACGGGTCAACGCAGCGCATGTACGCGGCCATTCGCACGCCAAAAAGGGGCCATCTCCTCTCCTCCCTCTCTCCCCTCTCCTTTCCAGCCCCAAAATCTTTTCCCTTCCCCTTACCGAAGTTCAGTTGCTAAGCGGTGAAAAATTTGTTTTCGCGGCCGCGTTGCACCGCGAATCGTCCCCTCCTGTCCTGTCCTGTCCTCTGCCCTAGCCCCGGTGTCCTACGGTCTCTACTACTGCGATATATTGTAGGGACAATTTGCCGATAATGTTGATATTTATCAATAAATATACATACGCAAATGACGACACTTCGAATTCAGATAATTACCAATAATCAAGGTATTCTCCTATATACCAGTATATACTGACATTTAGAGATATTTAGAGATATTTCACAGATGTAGTTTTCCCTGATGGAATTAGCCGAGAAGTACAAAGGTGAGCCCTGAAAACCGAAAGCAACGTTCAATATTGACAGTTCCGCACAGGAGAGGGATGGTCCACCACCCATGGGTTCTTCGCGATCATGGGAGGATTCATGGAGACAGGCCCGTCCGAGTGCTCGTTCCTGAACGGCTATACTCGTATTCTCTGACAGGCAATGGTGATTTCCCAAGGATCGCAAAAGCGGAGATCCAGGACAAGAGCAAGGGAGACGTCGTCTCCAAAATGCTTGTGATCGCGAACACTTCCCGGTTCGTGGTCCAATGCATCGCACGAGGGGTCCAAGGTCTCCCCGTCACTGAACTGGAGCTCGTCACGGTTGCGTTCGCAACTCTGAATTTCGTGATGTACCTCCTGTGGTGGGACAAGCCTCTGAACGTGCACCGTGGAGTCCGAGTATACAAGCAGCGCCAGACCGATCATCCCGTGGATGATGGGGATATTGAAGCCACAAGTTCGGCTGGACTTCGAGATGCACTCTCTGAGCTTCAAGCTACACAAGTGAGTTTATGCCTCTGTAGTCCTATTGGATGGTACCAAAGGGTCTAGAACAGTTCCAGTTCTTTGTAATTGACCCTGTACACTGTATATAAGCCCCAATGTAGCGATTATCCATGGACCATTGACCGAAGGGTTCATTGATGGCAGCGTACATTGGCTAATCCGTGTCCTCATATGGCCAATTCGGAAGCCTGTGGATATTCTTCTCGGCCAAGGGGAGGTATACACGATGAGGGTCAACGCGTTCTATCCTAACGACTGGGTCTCAGACAGGTGGTTTCTCGTGACATTCACAGTATTTTTGTTACATTGACCTTCGGGGGCATTCATTGTATCTAATGGTCGTTCACCTTTCCCTCTAGCACACTGCGAACCCTGTGGCGTGTTGCTTCGGTCATCATAACTGTTTTTCCAATTCTGGTACCTCCGGCATCTATTGGATTTTTTCGAGGCGGAACCTTTCTGTTTCCTCTGTCCCATGTGGTGTTACTCCCTTATATCCTTGGTCGACTGGTTTTGCTTCTCCTCCCTTTCCTCTGTCTTAAATCACTTCCTCTTGCAGCTTACCATGTTGTTCACTGGGTTTCCTTCATTCCACACATATAGATATAAAATGGCTGTGTTGTGCGTGTCCATGTAGATGATGGCTTTTACCCAAAGTGGAGTGTAGACTGAAAGTGGGAAGAGAAAGGAAGGAGAAGGCGAGAACAGGAACGGGGGCAAGACAAGTGAGAGGGGCGGCGGCGGCACGCAAGACATTAACGAAGATACGGGATTCTATTCCAATTGACTGATGGTATCCTTGTCCTCGAAGGTCGAGACGAGTTTTATATACATAGTGGTGTGCCCTACGAGTGGGTCGATAAGGTGCCGAGGTGATCCAATCGTCTGAAGGCGGGTCGCTAATAAGGGAGAAGGGACCCTGAAATGCGAGATATAGGAGACGCGTTCGCCGTCGAGATGTTGATCGATGGCGTTTCACCGGCGGCAAGTCTAGACTAAAAGAAAAGAAAAAGGGATGACCAAAAAGGTGGCAGAATCGAGTCAATCAGAGAAGAGCGGGTGTGTACAGGAAGCAAAGGCACTGGCAGGGACGCCGGGGCGTCGGGCGAGGCCTTAGTACCGTTTTGGGGGGGGCACGTCGGACTTGACGGGTAACGGCGACAAGAGGTCGCTGAGACATTGTAGGCGGCTCGCGGCGGCTCGAGCGCGGTGGTGGTGAAATGACAGGAGGAAGTGTTGCTTTCGACTTTCGACACGCGGCTGCTTTGCTCCGTCCTCACACCACGTGCTCACCACCACATGTCAAGCGGCGTCTACTCTTGAGGAACGTTATTTTATAATCCAGCTGGTCTATAGCCATCTCGCGTAGTCACTCAAAGTCTCACAGTCACAGTAAAACATTACAGTCCGCGCTCTGCCGACCAATGGACCATATGGCAAATCCCTATTACTATAATAATCTCGGTGGTGTTGGGGTGATCATTCGAGAACTGTGACACTCGTCTTGCCGACCCGAACTACTTATGGGGCCGAAGAGCATAGTTGTAAAAATATGGCATTCTGTTCTCCGTTGCGAGGAATATAAATATATGATGGATTTTCTATATCGCATGCTCTATAGATATAACCCCAACGATTGTTCAAGTCGACTCTACACGTAATTGTACATATGCCGTTGAACGTGCAAACCGCGATCTCCCGGGCCAGTATTATCCTTGGTTCCCATAGTTCTCCGAATCTTTCAACCTCTCGTCATCCTTGGAGGATGTGGCATAATTTGAGCTGGAGGGGGAAGTATTGTCGATCCTTGAAGTCAGCGAAAACAAGTCATCACCCCCGTCCACACTACCGCGATGCCTCTCGATCTCCATCCGCTCTAGTGCTGCCTCTCTTAGCTCCAGTTTCTCTTCTTGTTCTCTGAAGGCGGCCCATTTTTGTCGGAGGTCGTCTTCCTGGAGATTTAAGGCCTGGCTTCTTTTCTTTGTATCAAGGCATATCTCTTCAATCTCTGCCTCACGATTCTGTACGTATCCTTCCATCGTCCGCAGCTTTCCCTCCAAGTCCTGTATGTATCCTTCCATCTTCCGTATCTTTTCCTCGAGATCCTGTATCTCTGTTAGTCGGCTCATCACACGTCTGATTTCAGGCTACTGCCCGATGCGCACTCGCCTCGACGCGTTCGGCCTCCAACGCCTGTTGTAGCTTCTCCTCGAGGCGACGCGCCTCGTCCTCTCTGCGACGCAGTTCCTCCTCCTTGCGCTGGGTTTCGGTCTCCCGCTCCAGGGCTTCGGCCACCTGTGCCTGAGCCTCGGCCTCACGCGTCTGGGCTTCTGCTTCGCGTTTCTTGGCCTCAGCCTCTGTACGCTTGACCTCAGCTTCCCTCCTCTGCGCCGCGGCGTAATGCATCTTGGCAGATGCTTCCGCCTGACGAATGCCTGCCGCAAGTCGCTCAGCCCCCTCCAAAGATCGTCGTGCCTTCTCCTCGAGACGACGCGCTTCCCCTTCTCTAAGACACGCTTCTTCCTCCTTGCGCTGGGCTTCGGTCTCTCGCGTCAGGACCGCAACCTCACGCATCCGCGCTTCGGCCTCCCGCGTCTGAGCTTCGGCCTCACGGATCTGGGCTTCTGCGTCGCGTTTCTTGGCCTCGGCTATCTTACGCATGGCCTCGGCTTCCTTCTTCTGAGCGGCGGCCTCACGCATCTTGTGGGAAACCATTTCCAGATGAACACTTGACCCAACCCGTTGAGGCTCTTCCCAATATTGTCGCGCCTCTTCCTCCTTCGGGCTCGCCTCCTCTTCCTTGCGCTGCGCTTCGGCTTCGGACATGGCCCTTTGTTCGATCCGCATACTGTGCCTACGAAGGGAGCTGCGTACACTGTGCATACTCCGCCTGTCATCGAGGTCGCCAACAACATTGTCTGATGCATCAGACAGATCCCCGTCGGCAGATATCAGCCTTGAAACATCCTTGCTCTTGTGACGTTTGCGCGCTATGAAGTCGTCCAGGTAGCCATGCGTGTCCGAAGACAACTGCGATACGTCCCGAAAAATATTTCCCATAACATCACGACTGTGATTTTGGGTGGGAGAACGTTCTGTGTCATTGTGGGATGCAACGCGCCTGCTCCGGTATTGATCAGAGTTCAAGGATCCCACACGAAGACCTGCGCCGCTGTTCGTTGAGCCAATGCTACTAATACTGCTGGGGCGCGTGAGCGGGATGGGGCTGGGACTACGTGCGCGAGGGGAAATAATTGACGAAATGCGATTTTGGCTGAGAAGGCGTTCTGCGTTGCTGTTGGCTGCAACCCACCTATATTGATCGGGTTTCACAGTTCGCCCACGATGCAGACCTGCACCGCTGCCGGTTGAGCCAGTACTACTAATACTGCTGTCGCGGCGTGTGAACTGGATGGGGCTATGTGGGCTGGCCGAGGCTGACGTCTGTCGTTCGCGAGGGCCAATGTTCGACGCGATGCGAACACGATTCTGACCCGGGAGGTGTTCTGTGTTGCCGTGAAGTGCAACGCCCCTGCTGCGATGTTGATCGGAATTCAACGATCCCGCACGACTGTGACTGGCACCGCTACTGATCGAGCCAATGCTGCTAGCACTGCCTTCGCGCTTGACGGGGCTTGTAGCATATGTTTGTTCACTGGTGTGGGCGAAAGCACGGGAGATACTAGGAAATACTTGTGGGCGTGGAATGGAGCGAGTATGAGCACTGAGGCTTTGATGGTGAGATCCTTCACCAGGGGAAAATGGTTGACTCCCGTGCCGCCGCACGGGAGACTCATGAGAGTCCACGGGATCCTCGTTATCATAGTCCTGGGCGAGTTGGGAATCCGACGGTTGTCGCTGGCGTGAGGCAGCGTTTCTTCGAGGGACAGGGGACGTAGACTCGAGGATTTGATTCAAGTATTCCCTCAAAGCTTCCTTTCCACCCGATTCGTCTGATCCACTCCCTTCGTCATCTAGCCAGGCATTGACGTATCGACCTTCGGTACTTTCATCACTACCTCGCTCGCTCTCGCCCCGCTGGAGGACAACGTCCGGCGAGTTGGGTCCGACGACATCATCGAGAGCCGATCTGCGCTCAAACATCTCCCGGGGCAACTCACGCTCGAACTTCTCTTGTACCAAAGATTGAATAATATGCATCTTCCCCTCATATTCAAGTTGTGCGCGTTTATGGCTGCTTTCGGAAGGCTGAGAGCTGAGTGTAGCGTCTCGCTCTCTCTGAGCTTGCTCGGTCATGTGTCGGACTCCTAGGTCATCTTCGATGCGTTTTCGAAGGTCAACCTTCCATTGTTCATCAGTGTTTTTGCGACCTGTTGATAGGTGTAGTGGTGTTGGTGTAAGCACTGATTCTGGTCGCATTCCGAGTACACGACAAAGAAGCGCTGGCCCACGACGTGATATCTATAATAGCTTTGGAAGTCTGGGGTCATGACATGTGGGGCATCACGTACTATTGGGTAATGGATGCTCACGACCGTGCACGGAAATACCAGGGCTCAGGCCTTCAGGAGGGTCAAGCGTACCGCATGGCGCAAGTTGACATGTGGCGGCATTAGGACCAGGACAGAGCAGGAGACGCCCGTCTCACGAACTGTCGTCCACGTTGTGGTCTCCTATCAAAATTACAGCTCCGTTAAACTCTGGTGAACGTGAACTCTGGCAGATCACTTGCACCTTCGACGGACTCTACTTGCTACGTTCGCGTTGGGATAGAAAGTGAACAGCCTGGGTAACCCTTCTTTCGTCGTCGGCGCAGCTGGTGGGATGGTTGTGACGTGAATCAGACTTGTCGCAAGATACAAGGAATAAACAAAGAGACAAGTTGGTTAGCTCTCCAAACCTCTAGATAGCGTAGGCAGGCGTTCGGCTTTCCGTGGTGAGTATGATGAACATGAGATCAGTGGCCCCTCGGGTCTGTCATATGCCCAGTCAATCTCAAATACAAAAATACAGACTGCGCTACTGCGACACACGTAACCATACAAGATATCAAAATACATAAACCCAACGAGCGTGTACAGTACTATCCCTCGTTCCCATGATTCCCCGAATCTTTCATATTGTGACTACTCTTGGAGGAAAGTGCCCAATTCGCACGCGCGCTGCGACCGGGAGTGTTTCTGATCGTTGAAGCCAATGAAAACAAGTCAGAGTCCCGGTTGTTATCATTGCGTTGCGTTTCATTTTCGATTTTCATCCCCAGAATCAGGGCCGCCTCCTTTTGCCGTAATTTCTCCTCTCGTTCTCCAAGAGCAGCCAATTTTTGTCGGAGGTTATCCTCTTCGACATTCACCGCCTGTCTTCTTTCGTCAGCCGCCTTGAGTGACTCCTGAATCTCCGTCTCGCGAAGCTGAAGATTTCTTTCCTTCTCCCGCAGCTTCGACTCCAAGCTCCGCATCTCTCGATTGGGCTGCTCTATCTGCTGCTGCCTCTGATGAGGTTGCGTATCACGTTGGTGGCTCGTCTCGGGGACGACAAGTGGCTCAACTTCGCACATCTTGGCGGTAGCCGCTGCCTGAAGTAAGCTTTCCCCACCGCCCCGGGCCTCTGAAGCTCGTCGTGCTTGCTCTTCGAGATGACGGGCCTCGGCTTCACTTTGATGTGCCTCCAACTCCTTGCGCTGGACTTCAGCTTCCCGCACTAGGATTTCGGCCTCGCGCGTCTGGACTTTGGCCTCCCGTGCTTGGACATCGGCTTCCCGTTTCTGAGAATTGGCCTCACGCGCTTGGACTTCTTCCTCGCGTCTCTTGGCCTCAGCTTCCTTCTTCTGCGCTGCCACGTTGTGCGTCTTGGCAGAAACTTTCGCCTGGCGTGTGCTCGCCAAAAGCCGCTCGACCTCATCCAAAGTCCGTCGTGCTTGCTCTTCGAGACGACGCGTCTCGGCTTCTCTCTGACGTACTTCCTCTTCCTTGTGCTGAGCAGCGGTTTCCCGCGCCAAGACTTCGGCCTCCCGGGTCTGCGCGTCGGCCTCGCGTTTCTTGGCTTTGACCTCCTTACGCTTAATCTCAGCTTCCTTCTTTCGTACAGCGGCCTCGCGTTTCTCGGTTTCTACTTCTTTGAGGTTGACCTCAGCCTCCTTCTGAGCGGCAGCCTCACGCATTGTTGTGGAAGCTTCTGTCAGGCGCGCATGAGGCTCAAGGCATTCGGCCTCTGCCCAAGACTGTTGCGCCTTCCCCTTGAGACGACGCGCATACCCTTTCTTGCTTGCCTCTTCCTTCCTGGTTGTCCTTTCCTCTTTATGTTGCGCCTCGGCTTCCAATGATATGCCCCCCTGTTCGAGCTTCCTGCTTCGTATATTGTGTATACTGCGCCTATGTGCATTAAGGATACTTTGCTGGTCATTGAGTTGGCACACAACGTCATCTAAAGCGTCAGACAGATCGTTGTCAACAGGCGGCGGGCGCGAATCACCCTTGCTGTTGAGTTGTCGGTGCACACCGGAATCGCCAAAGGGATGACGCGAGTCGAGAGAAACCCACAATGTCCCTCGTGGACCCTCGGGAGTCACGGGATGACGCGAGTTGAAAGAGCCCCATAATGTCCTTGGTGGGCCGTCCTCGGTAATAGTGGGACGACGCGAGTTGAGAGAGCCCCGCAATGTCTCTCGGAAACCCCCATCGGGAGTCATGGAACGACGCGAGTTGAGAGAGCCCCCCAATGTGTATTGGGAACCGTCATCAGGGGTCATGGAACGACACGAGTTGAGAGAGCCCCACAGTGCGCCTTCCCGAGAACTGTCATCAGGGGTCATGGAACGATGCAAGTTTTGAAAGCCCCGCAATGCGTCTTGGAAACCATCATCGGGAGTCATGGGACGACTCGAGTCAAAAGAGTCCCATAATGTCCCTGGTGGACCCTCCTCGGTAACGGTGGGACGACGCGAGTTGAGAGAGCCCCGCAATGTTTCTCGGAAACCGTAATAAGGAGTCATGGAATGGCCCGGGTTGCCCCACGATGTGTCTCGGAAACTGTAAGGGGGGGTCATGGGACGAGGCAAGTCAAAAGAGCCCCATAATGTCCCCGGTGGATCCTCCTCGGTAACAGTGGGACGATGCAAGTTGGGAGAGCCCCACAATGTCTCTCGGAAATCGTCATCAGGAGTCGTGGAATGACCGAGAGCGCCCCACAATGTGTCTCGGAAACCGTCATCGGGAGTCATGGGACGACAGAAGTTGAAAGAGTCCCATAATGTCCCTGGCAGACCCTCCTCGGGAGTCGTGGGTCCATATGGGATCGCGATTCTCTGCTTCATATCTTCAAGTGAATGTCGCGGACCAAAGATGGCTTGCAAGCTAGGGCCTGCAGACGTTGGGATGGGTGCAACGTCATCGAGTCCAGGGGGAGGGATCGCTGGTGACACTGTCGGATAGTAGTTCGGCAGACTGGCCCAGTCATGTGGCCAGACAACGTCTGGCGAGTCGGATTTACGCTCCAACGTCTTCGATCGCAACTGACTGTTGAACTGCTCTTTTGCCAGCGATCGAATTCTATTCATAAATCCACGGCGTGCAGGCTTATGGTGACTTTCGGAAGGTTGAGAATTGGGGATGGCATCGCGTCCTGTTTGGGTATCCTCGTTTATGAATCGGAGGCCATCTACGCATTCGGTCATCAGGTCAGCCTCCCATTGTTCAACAGGTTCAACGACATGAGTGTTTTTGCGACCTGTTTGTAGGTGTAGTGGTGTTGGCACTGATTCCGATCGCATTCCGAGTACACGACAAAGAAGCACTGGCCCAGGAAGTGATATCTATAACAGCTTTGGAAATCTGGGGTCATGGTTTGTGGGGCATCACGTACTATTGGGTAATAATGGATACTCACGATTGTGCACGGAAATATCAGGGGGGGTTAGGCCTTCAGTAAGGTTGAGGTCACAGCATGGAATAGGTATTAGACAAGTGGGAAGAGCAGGAGACGCTCGTCTCAAATTGTCACGGTCGTCTAACGTTGCGGTCTCCTTTCAAAATCACCGCTCCGTCAACTGGTGAACGTGAATTTTGGCTGATCACTTGTGCCCACCTTGAATTCTACTTGCCACGTTCGTGTTGGGGTAAGAAGTGAACGGCCTGGCTCACCCTTCTTCGTCGTCGGTGCGAGCTGTTGAGAATGCTTGTGGCGTGAAAATACAGACTTGTCGTAAAGCTCGAACAAGTTCGAAAATCCGCAAAGATACAGTATTCCCTATTTGGAGGAGGAGCGGTGCGATGGGAACGAGAGTAGATGGTAGTCAGGGAACAAGGACTTCCATACAATGTATTACATAAGGGGGCGGTGTTCTTCACCGCTGTTTTCTCTCGGGTGGTGGTGTGGAAGGCACCTTGACCACCTCGTTTTGGACGGTTTTCAGTTTCTTAACAAGTTTCCAGACATACATGAGGGTCAGATGGCGTTGCGTACGCGAAGCACCACCTCGCCTGTCCATGTGAGGATGGCGCAGCTTGTGGCTGCATAACGTCCAACATTTACTCTCCGAACCTCTAGATAGTGTAGGCAGGCATTCGGCTTTCCGTTGCGAGTATGATGAGCAGGAGATATCTTGGGGTCTGTTCCTGTGCTCAGTCAACTCGAATACAAAAAATACAGACTACGCCACCAGCGCGACGTGCGATGCTATATTACACAAAATACAACGAGCGTGTACAGTACTATCCCTCGTTACAATGATTGCTCGAATCTTTCATCATAGCCTGGCTCCTTTTGGGGGAAAGTGCCCAATTCGCACCGGCGCTGGGTCCAGGAGTGTTTCTGATCGTTGAAGCCAATGAAAACAAGTCAGAGTCCCGGTTGTTATGACTGCGTTGCGTTTCATTTTCGATTTTCATCCCCAGAATCAGTGCCGCCTCCTTTTGCCGTAATTTCTCCTCTCGTTCTCCAAGAGCAGCCAATTTTTGTCGGAGGTTATCCTCTTCGACATTCACTGCCTGTCTTCTTTCGTCAGCCGCCTTGAGTGACTCCTGGATCTCCGTCTCGCGAAGCTGAAGGTTTCTCTCCTTCTCCCGCAGCTTCGACTCCAAGCTCCGCATCTCTCGATTGCGCTGCTCTATCTGCTGCTGCCTCTGATGAGGTTGCGTGTCACGTCGGTGGCTCGTCTCGGGGACGACAAGTGGCTCCGCTTCGCGTAACTTGGCGGTGGCCGCTGTCTGAAGTGAGCTTTCCCCACCGCCCCGAGCCTCCTCCGAAGCTCGTCGTGCTTGCTCTTCGAGTCGGCGCGCCTCGGCTTCTCTCTGATGTGCCTCCAACTCCTTGCGCTGGACTTCAGCTTCCCGTACCAGGACTTCAGCCTCGCGCGTCTGGACTTTGGCCTCCAATGTTTGGAGCTCGGCCTCCCGTTCCAGGATATCGGCTTCTCGTATCTGAGCATCGGCCTCACGCAATTGGACTTCTGCCTCGCGATGCTTGACTTCGGCTTCCTGACGCTTAACCTCAGCTTCCTTCTTCTGCGCCGCCGCGTCGCGCATCTTGGCAGATACTTCCCCCTGACGTGCGCTCGCCGAAAGCCGCTCGGTCTCGTCCAAAGACCGTCGTGCTTGCTCTATAAGACGGCACGCCTCGGCTTCTCTCTGACGTGCTTCCTCCTCCTTGTTCTGAGCCGTGGTCTCCCGCGCGAGGGCTTCGGCCTCCCGGGTCTGAGCATCAGCCTCGCGTTTTTGAGCTTCTGCCTCGCGGTTTTTGGCTTCGGCCTCCTTACGCTTGACCTCCGCTTCCTTCTTTAGTACAGCGGCCTCGCGTTTCTTGCTTTCCACTTCTTTGAGGTTGACCTCAGCCTCCTTCTTCTCGGCGGCAGCCTCACGCATCGTCGTGGAAGCTCCTGCCAGGCGCGCGTGAGCCTCAAGGCGTTCGGCCGCTTCCAAAGACTTTTGCGCCTTCTCCTCGAGACGACACACCTCCTCCCCTTTCTTGTTTGCCTCCTCTTCCTTCCGTGTTGCCGCATCCTCCTTGTGCCGTGCTTCGGCTTCCCAGGACTCGGCCATTTGTTCCAGCTCCTTCCTCCTCATGCTGCGTACTCTTCTTATGTTGCGCATGGCTTGAACTCGTAGTTGGTCATCCCACTTTCCAATGATATGATCCGATGCATCAGTAGGGTCGTTGTCCGCCATGATACTCCATTGTCTTCGGTGTATATCAAAGTTCCCGGAGGGACGTGAGGTGTGTGAGCTTGACGAGGGCTCCAAGGGACCCTCAGGGAACAGGATGAGGCCTAAGCCGGTTATCGGACCATCGGTGTCTGCGTCTTCGAAAATCCCATCGGGGCTGTGCCCGCTCTCTCGAAGGACAATATCTGGTGAGTTGGAGTCGACAATGTCGACAACGCCTTCGCGTTCGTCCGCGGACATCTCCGAGCGGATCTGGCGAGCTAGTTCTTCTTGCGCCAACGTCAGGATGGTTTTCACGGTTTGTTCACTTTCGCAAAGCATGGTGTTCGTGACGGTGTTCCGTGCCGTCTGAGGGTCCGTTCCTCCATTGCGGAGGCTATCTTCGAACCATTTGACATTGCGGAGGCAGTTTTCGATCCATTTTTGCAAATCAGCCTTCGATTGTTCACCAGGCTCGAGTTGGAGGCGAACATATGACGTTTGTGGTGACGCTCGCACTGGCACAGACCGCATTAGAGTAAAGCGCTGTGGGGGGCGGGGATCACAACAGGCGCAATAGCGGATCAGGTCATACTACAGACTCGGAGGATCAACGGGATTCACAGACCTGTGAGCCCTTGGAGTTGGACAACCCAGGAGAGTATGACAAGTGGAGATTGCCAGGGTTATCTGTTCAGAGGGGGGATCAGACTCATGGACAGAGATATGTCCTTTAAATTTGAAGCTGTGACCTGAATCTGCATCCAGGCCTGTGTAACCTGTACCGGCCCGGATGTTTACAGCAGCGTCACCAGCTGGTCTACCGAATATCCCACGCAAGCTGATGAACCGGGAACCCTATCCTCTCATAGTGGGTAATGTTTATCCCACACTGACGTTGATGAAAATGTAATGGGAAAAGTTCTGTCTTTCTTCATTCTTTGTTGGCTCATTTTTTGAGCTTTTAAGTACATCTTTGTGTGTACGGTATTTGTAAATACTGATCGTAAAATTTCAGAGACAATATGGGAGTTTTTTTCAGTGGTCAGGTAAAGTGACTTCGCCTTCGCCTTTGTGGCCTTTAGCCGTGGCATCGAGCTTGCGTTTGGTGAGCTTCGTGGTGTCCTTAGGACTTAAGACGTTCTCGCTGTAATCTGTATCTGAGACAGTAAATTAGTTTTTGGCTTTTGGCTTTTAGTGTGAGTGATTTGAGACATTGTGAGATTAATGCGGGATCGAGATGAAAATCACTGGATCATATTAGGCAAAGTACACAAACTCCAAAAATTTTGTCCCGCGTCCTTCCGAACCCGGAGGCGTAGCGAAGGCGCTCCGCGTGTCTTCGCCTTTGGTGGAGCGAAATCCACCAGACGCGATCTCTGGCTCGGGTTTGCCTCTCAGCCTCTGCGACATGCGTGGTGTGATAAAACGCGGTGGCGAGACGAGACTCGAACCTGCAAGCCCTGCTCTGGAACCAAATTCCCTCTTATTATAGCCTCTTTCCCAGTCACCCTTGTCCTACGAACAGCACCTTTGCCGCTTTTTTCTCTCTGTCTCTTAGGTTCAATCCTCAGGCTTGCTTTCAGCAATGTTCACCGCGCTGGACGGTACTGACTGTCCACAACGATTTTGACACTGCATCCTATACTCTTTTGAGACTTGCAACTCCTGGCGGCGTTCCAGCTTTGAAATTAGTTCATATCATATGTCATTCGCTGATTGGCAGAGTCCATACCTTTAACAAATCGTGATCCATCGATTACCGAGCCAAGTACCTCCCAGTGACAGGTACTCAGGCACAGAAACACCATCGCAAAGTCAAAACGGCCGTACCGACTGCAAGCACGAGATACCGGGATTGTAGATTTGCGTCGCTAGCGAAGTATTGGGTCGCCATGTTCATGACCTATATGAAATCGAGCGATATGTACTACCAGGGTCGACAAAAGTCACTTGTGTCCTTTAAGAAACGCGTTCGTGATAGTACACTCGTCCTCCTGCCTGACTTGTTCTGTCGTGAGACAACAGTCGGTATGTATGTGGAATGTTATGTCTGGTGTACCGGATAGCTCTGCGTAAGTCAGAGAATCAGCCCTTCCTCCCCGTTACCATATACGCCCATTACATGAGAACGATCTGGGGAGTCTGGCTCTCTCAATGCCAGTTCCTGATCTGAGTAAGTTAGGCGCACAAATTGAACGGCGCGGTGACTATGCTTGGTGTATGTCAAGGTCACAGGGGGTTGGGAGTCAGTCAATGCCAGACCTGTTTGGATGTGATAAAGGAGGTGTAACTTTGCAGGGGACTCTCCTGGCACCCTGGCCATGTCAAGATCCAAAGGGGTGCTGAGTCCTAGGCTGTAGGAGAGGGGGTTAGCTGCAGGCTTAGCTGGGAAGGAGGTGGGAGGGTGGGGTTGCAGCATAGCCAGTGGAGTGGTAGTGCTCTGGGCCTGGGCAGGTGCTGTATTTGAGGGAGGGGTGAGGGGAGTCACACCTTGGATAATGTACAGGCCTCATAGTTCCAAAGGTGGGTCGATTTCAGCCTCTGCTTCCGCCCCACCACCTTGCAACTCCTGCATCCCAGCAAGTTTCTGGTAAGAACGCTCGGCGAACGCTGGGGTCCGTTCCATGCTTGCTTCAAGCAGCTTCTGTCGAAGGGCATCCTCTTGGTGGTCTATAAGAGCCTTTCTTTGGTGGATGGCCACCAGCCTCTGTCGCACTGTCTCTAGGCGGTTGCAGAGATCTTTTTCCCTCGCTTGCAGCGTCTCCTCTAAGATCTGCACCTCCGCTTTCGCTCTGCGTACCTCCATCTCCTGCTTCTTCAATTCGATGTGCCTGTCTTCCTGATGGGATTGGGACAATGGCCGGTCCTGGTGGGTTAACACGGCCTCTTGCCCTGCCTCTCCGTCCGTGTGCCGCCACGCAAGCTCGCTGATGTCTACCCGGTCTCCACCAGTCCTAGACCGCGGCGCCACTTCTGAGGGTAGGGAAGCTTTCAAGGTCCCCGCATTGCGCTCGACTCCTTTCTCTTCCTGGGGTTCCGGTCTAGCCTCTCTTGGTGTAGCAAGGCCTGGCGGCCCAACTGCTTGGGCGCCGTCCACCTGACCCATTGCGTATGCGAGGGTGCGTGAGATACCAGGAAACGTGGCTGTGCGAGTCGGGAGATGCCAGAATTCACTTTGTCGGGAATAAGTAGCTTCACCGGAGCCGGTGGCGTAGGGTAGACTTCTGCGCCGCTGTGGGCTGGCAAGGTTTTCGTTTTCATCGATTCTTGACACCGAAGGGTCCATAGATGCACGTCTCCTACTCGACAGATTGCTCTTTGTCGGTATCAGGGGTATCAAGTGAAGAGGCGGTGCGGGGGTAACAACGAGTGGAGGCGACTGAATCGGCTTTGGGTTCTCCCCCACTTCTTTGCCTATTTCGAAGCAAGGAAATGCAACGCTCCCTTCACTGAGGCCTGTGACCCCAGAAGAGATCGTGGAGCCATCTTCGTCTTTGCGTGTCTGTGTCTCTCCACTGAGAGAAAGCGGGCTAGAGTCGGACGCGGGAAGGATTAAGCCATGTTCGGATGCATTGATGTGCGATTGAAGATCGAATACTCCTTGCGTTAATGCATGGACGGCGGCCATCTTCTCCTTGTACTCGATCAAGGCCAGTTCGCGACTGTCCTCTGGCGGGTGCGCGCTCAGCAAGGCGTCTCGTAATGCCTGAGCACTGTCGACCATGTCTCGGAGGCACTGCTCGACGTTCTCGCGCAGCAGGTTTGCCTTCTGCTGTTCATCAGATCCAGCCTCCGGTTCTGGAGAGGCACGATTTCGAGGGATGACCATATGACGTGTGCTTGCAGCATCGATAGGTTGGATGCGCCAAATGTTTGCCACAGATGAAGAAAGCATCGGCAGAGTAAGCCGATCATCACGAAAGCAAGTAATATCATATCAGTGAGAGGCGGCAAGTTCTCATAATACCTTTACGTAGGCCTTACGATCCGATCAAGCGCATGTCATTTATTACGGAACCCGCTTATCGGACGCACGGGCCAACACAGAGCCAGTGCCGTGAACAGACGGTACATCCCACTGACAACCCCTGGTTTCTGCGCCACTCGCCACTCTTGATCCGAATTGTGGTGTTACAGTGGTTGAGAAAAACGGTACTACATTCGGAAAGTCTGGAATGGAAATCCACTTTCTGAGATGTTTCTGGCTGGGAGGCGCCCTAGTCGAAGACGAGATCCCTAGCAACCTGGATCTAAATGCGCTGTTGGTTGAGGTCAATGTCGTCGAAGAAAGCAAAAGCATGGCCCCAGCCATGGTAACCTCTACATTCTGTTTGTACTTCATGACTACGTAAGTGCTCCCATAGCTAGTTGATCTTAGGGCCAACCCTACGCACGGCACAATCCCGTCCTGAGCTGTATTCCCTTAAGTGAGTCTTGAACAGAGAGATGGATCGCGTGCGTCGAGTTGCTCATCGCACCTTCAAGAACGCGGTTTCCGTGCAGGAACGACGAGGCGATTCACCAAAAACGTGCGGGACTGTCCTTATCGAGCAGAGTTCTGGATAAACGCCGCCCTTTGGATGCCTGGGTGGATTTTATCCATGCATGGTACGCCTCTGTTCGATCGTTGTGAGCTCACATACCGGTGATTTTCGGGTAAGATCATTTCCAAGAGCGGAGTGGATCGACGACACGACGCAGGTAAGGGTGTCCATCCAACCTGAGCTCGGTCCCCAATACGCCCCAGTGGGTCGAGACACGGGCCAACACGCAGCAGAAGTGAATGAACCCGAACAGACTCGGATAGACGGAACCCTATTTTTGCGTCATTCGCCCCACTCTTCTTTGATTCGAATGTGCACAACATTCGGAAACCTTGAAAACCCCACTTTCCGAGGTCACGTTCCTCTCTTGGACAGGCCCGATGCCAAATAAACCATTGCCACCACAATATCGTTAGTGGAGGAGTGGCGACCGTCACTGAATGAGGTCAATGTCGTCACTGGCGCGCGGGCAGGAAATATGACGTAGCTCTCCCCCGCGCGCCTTGTTAAGTTAGAACGGTGGAGGGTTCCGTACACGCCCACCCCGGAAACATGCCCATGCGAGACATTTGTCTGTACTTTCTGGCTATGTAAGCGTTTCTTGTGTTCACCCTTTCGCTGCCTAGCCTGAGAGTTAAACCCCGACGCGCAGATTCATCCCGCCCTTGGCCGTATTTTTCAGTGAGTCTCAAACCGAAAGATGAATCGCGTGAGTCAAGTGTATGAGAACTCATCATCATCAGAACGCGGTTGCCGTGCCGGTAGGATGGACCCATGGTAACGGCCGGTCTATCCCTCACGCGGACATTGGACAGATCTCTGCATAAATATCGCCCTCTGGATTCTTGGGTATATTCCTGCCGTCATCCATGCATGGTACTCTTCTGTTTCCCAAGGCAGTGTCCCTTCGATGTGCGCTCACATTAATTCAGGTGGATCATTTCTAGGAGCCAAGGCGCAATGTATTGAACCGACATGAAGTACCCTATCTGCCCAGGCGCTCCTTCGTACACGTGGCCACGTTTGCCCCTGCTCGTGAGAGACCTAGACACTTTATCCTGTACATGGAATGAACACATTACATTATCTGATTCACGCCGCGTGCGTCTGATATTACAGTTTCCGAGCCGAGTCTTGGAATATAGGGTCCCTTTGCTGGAAAAAATGAGTTTCTCTCGTGACTGGGAACATGACTTACCACCACGCTACATAGTATTTAAATAGATTCCGGATCGATGAGAGAAAAACGTTCGTTCCGCAGAAGCCTTATTCTAGGTTTCCGCGTATCAAGCACGTGCCTCGTCCAATGATGCGCGAGGTCATACGCCGAGTGCGCGACTCTTCAGTAAGGTCTTCTGTGCCAGGTTCTGCATTCACATGGGGACGTATAACTTTAGCAGGTAGATTGAATGAGCCCTTGCACGCCAAGCCAAGCCAAGCCATATCTTTACCAGCTGAGTCAACATCCGAATCGAGCGCCTGTTCGAAATATCCAATGCCAAATGGCGAATGAAGATCGACGTGGAAGAATCCGCTGTCCTGTATGGAAGCTGAAGACACCGTCCCCGGCATCTGGCTATTTTCGAAACCACATCAGCTGTGATGAAGCGCGCCCAAGGACCAAAAGCTCCTACGTGTCTAAATGAAAGCCATGATTGTCGGCGTACGCAGGGGCTCCTGCTGCGATAGGCTCGCGGGTTGCAGCCAGCTCGAGATAAGATGTTACATTAAACTTCCCACGAACATAACGAGCCGGCGCAACGTCTTGCGTCTTATCCGCCCACGCAGTACCCTGCGCGCCGGGTGCCAAATGAGCAAGGGCATCACCACCGAGATGAAGAAACAGGCGGAGGCGCACCGAAATCAGCTCAATAGGAGCATCCGTGGGAGGGACTGGGGGCGACTCCCGGCCAAATGAGTATATGGGTGAGTCACCGCCCGTGGCGTGTCGGAACTGTGAATAATCCGACTCCAGACACGGCGTGACTCGGAAGGCCGCGTCAGACCCTCCAGACCGAGGGCCAGGCAGCCAGACGGTGACGTTGAGGGCGACACGGTCGCGCGCCCCCCCGTCGTCGCGACCGGACTGTCGTCCCGATGCCGCCTGGATGCTCGCCGCGAGGCGCGTTGGGTCAATACGAGACGGTGGATACACTGACACGCCTCGCGGCACTCACAAAGACGCCGATGCCGTATCGACCCTGACTCCGGCGCAGCGCGCACACGGTCCTCCTCTCAGGCCGCAGCGCGTCGAGCGATTCATAGAACGCCTGCACCTCGATCTCGATGACGTGGGAGACGGCGCGTGGGGACTGGGCGAAGGACACCGTGCCCGAGGCGCGTCTGTCCTGCGAGAGCAGGACCAGCGTCTCGAGGCCGTCCGCCGGCAGCGCGAACCAGGCGTGCGACTGATAGATTTCGGGATGTCCGGGGAGCGGCTGTGGTTTGATGGGTGCCCATCGAGCATGGGAGATGCACGTCGCAGGCCAGGCATCAGCTCCCGGGTGAGAGGCTGGGAAGGGTAGCTAGGAGGACGGTTCCAGTGCGATACGGGTGAATACTTGAGAAGTGCTCACGCAGTGACTCTCATAGACTCCCACGAGGTAGTAGTACATGCATAGTCCGGCAATGACGAGAATCAACCCGATGATCATCGTCAAGATACGCTCCAGTTGATGCAATTGGGTTTGCCTCGATGGTTTCACGGGGCAAGAGATGATCTGGGGGGTATCCATGGCTTTATCCAAAGGCACTAGTAGAATGACGAGGTGAAACAAGAAGTGGCGAATCCTAGTACACCTGGTACTTGGGCGATCCATGGATGTGAGTGAGTGTTCAAGTTGAACGTATCTTATCTGGTATGACAGATCATCGCCTACCACACATACGAGTCAGTAAATATCAGTAAATATAAACATGCCATCATCATCCCAGGGCCTTGGCCTTTGGCTCTGTTTAGTCCCCCTGCCATTTCATACCATCGAGAGTAGCCGTGAACCAGAGCCGTGGAGTCTGTCCCGGCGCTCCCTACAAACTCAGACGTGGCAGGCGCAAGGCATGTTGTTCGTGTTGGTTTCTGCGCCGCTCGTAGCGTGTCCTTGGCTTCTCAAGACAGCCCAAGGCGCAACGACCGATCATGCAGTACTTACTCAATTCGTGTAACCTAACTCTGGCCACCGTGCAGGGTCGAGCGTTAACCGGATTCATTGCAAGGTAAGTGAATTGGTTCAAAAATGGCTACTTTCTACTCCATCATCTCCAAAATGGGTTAAACTCCTACCAGTTAACCGTGAAGTACAAATACTGTGTCAGTCAAAATACTTGCTTGCCAAGGTGAAAAAACGCCAGGTGGAGCCGACATGGCAAAGCAGTCGGAAGTAATCACGGGGTGAGGTATCAAGCCTAATTGTCTTCCATGTTCACAAGCTCAGTGGCGTTATTCATGATCCGCTCTAATGACCACCGTTCGCCAGGTAGATGCTTCAGGTCCAGGACATCGCCAATTTCATCACATCCTCGCAAGATTGTGTCAATGTCATCCTTCGTGTGTGACGCGCTCACGCAGAAGCGCACACGTGAGGTAATTAAGGGTGTGGCAGGATACGCAACGACGACCACGACGACTGGAGTCTTGCGCGCGCGCATCATACGGCTGAACGCGCTCATCTTTCCAGGATTGAATACGAGGAGAGGTACGATCGGAGAATCAGTGTGGCCGTAGGTAATGAATCCGAGTTTGCCAAGACCACGCGTTAAATAGCGAGCGTTAAACGCGAGACGTCGAAGACGCATACGACCTTCAGAGCCATCGCGCAACGAGGGAGGGAGATCCAGCCATGCCGGTAGTTGAGAAGGGTCAGCCGGACCGGGGTGGTGTTGCGTGAGTTCGAGAGTGGAAGGAGAAGAGACACCCATGATGCTGGCGGTGCTGGCCAGAATCTGTGTCAGAACGGGCGGGGTCATTGATTCAGCGTACACGCTGCCATGCCCACGTAAACGCAGCCGGTCGATAAGGGCCTTGGATCCTGCTACATATCCACCAGCTGCTCCAAAAGACTTGGTGAATGTGCCCATAAGGATGTCAATCGACTGAGGATTTATGCCAAAATAGTCAGCCACGCCGCGGCCGTTGGGTCCCATAGCGCCAATCGAGTGTGCCTCGTCGACGAATAGACAGAACTGTCCCAGTTATGAGACGCCGTCCGTGCAGGGAAAGGAGGAAACGGAATACCTTATATTTCTTCTTTAACTCCATGATCTTGGGTAGATTCACCAGCGTCCCTTCCATACTGTATAGGCCTTCGACAACAAGGAGGATCTTCTTCCACGGGCGATGTGTCTTGGGTTGACCTTGACTGATAACCTCCCTGAGCAACGACTCGAGGGATTCCATGTTGTTGTGCTTGAACATCCTTACATTGGCGCTGCTCAGTCGTGCTCCAACACGAATAGATGCATGGTTCAACTCGTCTGATATGAGAAGGCAGCCCTTGGAGACGAGCGCAGGTATGATGGTGGAATTGGTGGCAAAACCCATGGAAGAGATGAGGGCATCCTCTTGACCGACGAAACGGGCGACCAGCGCTTCCGCGGTCACGTGCAGTTCAGAGGAGCCGCCTTCAAGCCGAGCGCCACAAGTGGAGACACCGTAAAGACGGATGCACTCCTCCACCGCGTCCGCACACCCACCTGTCGAGTTGGCAAAGCCAAGATAGTTGTAAGACGAAATGTTGAGAGCACGGGTCTTTGTGCCCGTCGGGTAAAAGGGGTATTGGTAGCCCTCTCTCTCACGATCCAATAGCATGATCGTTCGTCCAGGAACACCGGTGACTGGCGCGGAGAAACAGTCATCCATACGCTCCTTGAGCCGTCTGGTGTAGAAAGAGTCGAAATCCGAGTTAAGAGGAGCATAACCCTGCCAAGACGAACGTAAGCATTCAAATTGACAACATCCAGCGCAGTGGATCGTCTCACGTCAAAGGGGAGCAGGTGTCGGTAGAACGCAGGATAAAAACGCTTCCCAAAAAAGTCGCGTATATGACCCACGCAGATGAGGAAGAGGTAGCTCAGGTAGGTGGTGAGGAGAATGTAGTAGGGAGGATCCTGCTCAAGCTGTTCTATAAACGGGGTCCCTGGCTTGTGGGCCGCTTTGTATCGATAGCTTTCATTTGCACAGAAACCGAACTGCAAATGGTCGGCGAAAACGATCTGTTCTGAGGTCGGAGGGGTGATGGGATAAGCAAGACCGTCGGAATTATCATAGGGATCATCGGGAGTAACTGTGCCCTGGGATGACGTCGTGGTGGAAGACGTGAGAGAAAAGGTCGGGGCGGAAGACGTGCTTCCAGAATCGCGGCTCCTTGCGCGAGCATCTGCCTCTGAGAGGGCGATGAGGTAGGACTGTGCCGACCTCATGGCTGTGATGTAGGAAGGAGAACGCTTCTTGAATATTGATTCCTGGCGATGAGCGGAAGTAAGAGCAATGGGAGATGGCATAGTGCCTGCTCCACGTAGGTGACGATGAAAAAACGTTATTAAGGCTCGCAGAGGAACCGCCTTTCTGTTTTGTGTGCGTTTTTAAAGGGAAAAACGGACGGCGGATGGGGAAGCGGCGGACGATGACGGAAGGTGGGATTTAGTTACCCCTTATGGAAGTCGGTGGTCTCCCCACAAGTCACTCCATCTCGTTTCCAGTCATCCATAATAAACGTTTCCTCCTCGGCGTTCAAACTCTCTCAGGGCACTCTGTTTCAAAGGCGCGGAGAAAAGGAAAGGTGCTTGGATTTTGCCGTGATCAGACAACTCCCCACCTACACAGAGCAGTCCCCATCCGTCCAATGTCTAATCCACCATCAGCAAAATCAATTCTACACCTTTATGCGTCCACGCTGAGGACTTGTAGGACCTTCAGCTCCTACAATTTCAGAGAATACTTTCTCCGTCGCACCAAAAGCACTTTCAGGGAGATTCAGGTGCGTCCCGCTCAATGCATATTCCCAGTCTCGCCTCTCATCCACTCGTGCAGAAAGAACAGGACCCTGTGCGGCTGGCCGCTCTCTACAACGAGAGCGTGAAGGAACTCGCCGTTCTCAAGCGCGGCGCGATTGTCAACCAACTTTACGGCGGCTGGACGCTTGCCGTGGAAAAGCAGAACATTCGGCGAGAGCGCTCTGATGGCTGAAGTCCTTTTGTTCGGACCGCCGAGCTCTGATATAACATAAATTGTATAGGCCGGTCTCATGCGGTAATCTACTCACTTATCGTGCATGATTAGTACTCCCGGGGACCCAAGGTCATCCTGTGCGTGAAGGGGGTATACAATTCGTGCCTAGATTGGTTGTTTCATCAGCATGCCGGTACGCGAAAGCAGTAGAGTGCGCGCTGATCGCTGTACATGATTTAAATTGACTCTGGATGGAGATGGAAACGTAGGACCTGAGTGCTGATTGAGCATCGTCGAACATGTTATCTTCCTAACAGTGCCGGCCAGTGGCGGATGCGAGTGGCTTAGTCAGCATCCGGATATACATCGCTGGCGAGCGCGTTGCCGTCGTCGTCGATGACGATGGCGGAGTATTTTGCCCTAGTGAAGCAGATCGACTTTGATTATCTGTACACAGGTACGCATGTGCACATTGGCGTCGACATCCTGACCAAAGACACCCATCATGCACGCACAGTCACCAAACAGTGGTTCTTTTGCGGTTTCGCCCTCCTCGGCCCTGCCGCCTTTGCTTACGACGCGCCCTTTGGCCGATTCGCCACGCCCGACAGCGTCCTCTCGCTCGATGGCATCAAAGCCTGGATCGTGATGGAGCTCGCCTCCCCGTTCGCCTTCCTCCTCACCGCATACCTCCACCCGTTCTCTCCCACGCCCCTCCCCAAGCCCTCCCTCTCCCGCCCCGCCCTTGGCATCAGCCCGCAGCTCGTCCTCGCCTCGCTCTACCTCCTGCACTACCTCAATCGCGCCCTCGTGTCCCCCCTCCGCGCGCCCTCACGCGCGCACTCCCACCTCGCCGTCGTCGCCGCCGCGCTCGCGTTCAACCTGCCGAACGGCTTCCTCCTCGCCGCCTTCCTCACCTCCGCCCCCACCGCCGCGCGCCTCGCCCGCGCGCCGTCCTCCGCGCGCTTCTGGACCGGCCTCGCCCTGTGGCTCGCCGGCTTCGTGGGGAACGTCTACCACGACGAGATCCTGCTCAACATCCGGCGCAAGGCCATCGCCAAGGGCAAGGCGAGGGAGCTCGAGGAGGACGCCGCCCAGGCGCGCCGCCCGCGGCCGCACTACGCGATCCCGTACGGAGGCCTGTACTCCCTCGTCTCCTTCCCGAACTACCTTTGCGAGTGGGTGGAGTGGTTCGGCTTCGCGCTCGCCGCGAGCCCGAGCCCGGATTTTGCGCTGCTCCCTGCCGCAGAGGCGTTGCTGGCGGCGGCAAGAGGCGCACGGCTGGCGGAGATCGGACGCCTCCTTTTGCCCTTCGTGGACTCGGTAAGCCCCCCTTGGGCCTTCTTCTTTGTTGAGATAGCCACGATGGTCCCCCGCGCCGTACGCGGCCACCAATGGTATCGCCAACGGTTCAAAGGATCTTATCCGCGCGAAAGACGCGCGGTCGTTCCATGGTTGTTGTGATGCAAAAACAGTCGACGTTTTCATTCCAATAGGACCTAAAGACCAAGGACTTCTGTACGGTGTTGTTGGTAGACTGCCTTTGAAGGGTCGTGAGGCCTTTACCGGTCTTTTATATCACCCCACAAATCGGTGACACCTTTGGCCAGTCGGCCGTGAAGGTGTAATACTACTATATAGACATCACAGGCGAGCAGAGGCCGATCCCGAAATTAATCCTCCGCCATCGAGGACGATGTGCGCCCCCGTCACGTAAGACGAAGCAGGACTTGCCAAGAACAGCGCTACGAAAAATGAGCGCGCGCCAGCCAGATATCAAACTAGGTCGGCTCACCGACACCGGCCATGTCGGCGGGTTCTCCTACCCGTCCTGCAAATAGAGGTCAGAACACCCCAAGGGTAAAGATGAGAGAACGCATACCCCATGGGTGACCCTGAGCCATCCCTTTTGCTCCTCCCCCGGTTTTGAATCCATAATTGGTCATCTTGGAGGGGAAGACGCTGAGAACAAGTGTAGTTGAGTGAAGGATTTGGCGCTAGTTGAACATGTCTGACCCTGGCAAAACGGCATTGACGCTGCACGGCACTCGTCACAAACGGTGGAGAGACGAGCGAGCTCTGACGACCTACGTGATAAACTGAGGTCCCAGGGTCACCGCGAGTTGAGAAGTAAGATGATTGACTGGCAGGTCCGATGATCAGCCGGAGCGGTCTCTATTGACGGGCGGGGGTGCGCACCCGCTGCTTTGCTGGTGTTGTCTGAGAGGCGTGGTGAGTGCACATGAAAACGCGATAAAGAGGGCAGGAGGACAGACAGCTCCAGAGGCCATTGCCGCTGCCCGCAAGCTTCGTGCTACCCGCAACGGGGGAGAGACCGGCGATGGATGATATGTTGATGACCCGGCCCGGGTCATGGTTCGTGGCGTCCTTGGCCAAGAGGGGCGCAAATCCGACGGTGGCTGGTCGTCGCCACAATCGTCGGCGGGGGGGCAATCACGGAAAAGAAGCGGGAGGGGCGACACGGACCGTAAAATATGCTCTTGACGTTCAAAGCGAGCAGGCGGTCCCAGCCGTCCTTTTCCGGGAAGCTGCGAGATCGCGATCGATCGAGGCGGCGAGGAGGCGGTCTGCATCAGCAGCAGCAGCAGCATCCGAACGCGCGAACGCTGGACGTACTTGTCGAACGGCGCGCCCCACGACATGCCCGAGTTGTTGACGAGGATGTGGATCTTGGTCTCTTTGGCCTTGACGGCGTCGACGAGGCGGTCGCAGCCCGCCTTGGACTGGACATCGAGGGTCAGCGCCACAGCCCCACCTCGCCGAGATGCGTAATCGCGACGGAATTGGCTCACGGTCAGGTCGGCCACGACGTACTCGCAAGACCCAGGCCTGAGTTTGTTCAGTTGTTCAGAGACCTAAGTCGGAGCGGGGGTTAGGACGGGAGAGGTGCGAGTGTATTGGCCGGACATGAATGTCTCACCTCCCTGAGTTGCTTCTCCTTGCGAGAGGCGATATAGACCTTGGCGCCGTTCTGTACGTACGCAGTGGCAATCATCGTGCCAAGACCAGACCCACCACCGGTGACCACAGCTACCTGTGTTGTCAATCTCGTGTGTGCGCTAAGTGTAATTAAGCGTTCACCGATCTTTCCCGACACGTTGAAAATATTGGGTATAGTAAAATCTATTGAGCTTATTGGTCAAAACAATCGAAACTTTGAATAGGTGGCAATTACCTGACATGATCCTTCGTTGAGGAGTGAGGATGCAGTCAGTTCTTAACTCTCTAGCCCGGGTATCACGATGCCGATTGCCGGTAAGCACCTTTCATCATGTGATCAGACTCACCTGACCATCTTCCACTCTCTGCTTCTTGTTCTTGCAAAGCTCTGTAGTATCAGGCTGGAAGGCTCACATCACGGCCGGAAGGACACGTATTGTCATACTAGCTGCTTCCGTGGACCTTACTTCTGACTTGGAGTAGACTGGCCACCTAGCTCGCATCCTTAGGCCACTTCAAGGCCATGTTGCAGATGGAGGAAGAATATGGACTTCTGGGTCATCACTGTGTCGCGGCTCTGGGCACTCAGAGGCTTCCGCAATTCAAAGGAGTAGCCTTTGAATTAAGCCGTGACTGACACACTGCTTTCTGGGGATGACATTGGACCACTGGTGTATCCCCTTTGTGAACAAGGGGAAGTATTTGCATTTTAATGGTCGGCAGCGACTTGTTCCTGTGGTACACATCAGGGTTCATCCGTACTCCTTATGGCCTTACGTGAAGTACCGCTCACGTATCAATCTCGATAAAGGACCTGATAACGAAAAAAAAAACATCGGCGACGTGGCCGGACGCATCAAGTGAAGATAAAGTTAAGCGTCGTGACAGTTCCGTTTCACGATGGCAGGCTAGGGGGCTACTTGTAGGGGCCATTCACGGAGTCCTGTGGGTGGGGATGATCCGCTCTCGATGGGATCAGCACAAACTTTGACGCGCCCGTCACCATTGTCGGTGTTCCTTTTCCCCCTCCTCTTTCCTTCGTGCCTTGGAACAATGGTGGATGTGATTGGGCTGCGCCACTTTACAACGAAATTCATGTGGCACCGTGGCTTGATTGACCGCAAGGTCCCCTCTCGTAATCTTCTCATCTCAGGCGCCAGTACATCACCCACATCATGACTTCGACATCAGGCATGTTGGTGTTTCTGATGGACGGAGAAAAAAAAAGTACCTTTCTCGCAGTCGAAGGGCCCAGGGGCGCAATGAAGCTGCGCCCTGAAGGGCGCGGACATCGATGTATCATTGATGGCGATCCATGACAGCTCCTTTGCACAGCATTCTCATCTAGATTTGATCCGAATTGTCGACGACCTGAAGGATTGCACCCACCGAATAGCTGAGACTGTCCTAGTATGGGCATACGCACACCATCTTTCCGTGTTCTTCATCGACTTTGAAACACAGACTTTCGCTTGGAACAGAGGCTTTAGGCGGGATAACAATATGACGACGCTGGAGACGTCCGACATCAGCGAGGCAAATAACGTACCCTACACAGCGGTTATGTCGGAGTGGTGCATAAGAGAAAAAAGGCGGTTGATGACGGTCGGTCCGTGCCCCGGCCGCAGGCATTGCGCAAACTCCCTTACCGTCCACCACAACGGATGCGCAGGCACACCTGGTCAGGTCCTCATGGGCCAACACGCAATCATGGAGATATCGAACGGCTCGTTAGCATCTTGCCGGTGAGAGCGATCCTTTCCCCGAAGCACTGGGTAACGAATATCTAGGTAGCCAATGACGACTGAGGAAGAACTCTTGCAAGAGCAGTACATGGGCAATCGACAGTCGAGGCAATTGTACTTTGGGTACTCTAGGACGCATCAGAGCCATCAGGACGTGGCCAGACGGGGTAGATTTAAGATGGCGCTTTCGGTACGTAGCCCCCGCCTTCACTTTATCGAGATGCATCCATGGTCTGGTAGAACTTCGGTAGCAGTGTCCGGCATGGGCTCAGACGGCTGAAAAACATGATCACGAAGTAACATGACAATTTCGAAGTTTTGTGTATGGATGACTCAGAGGAGGTAGGTTGGCCACCTGTGCCCATCTGCGCTGATGTTCATCGTGAGCAAATTGTTCAACTACAGTGACAGACAACAGAATATGAAAGGGGTCCCTCAGCGAACATACGTTGTCCTTCATTCACTGTCGGACATATGCTTGTAAATTTGGAGAAATCATCGGGAAATATATGACCAAAAAAAAAAAAAAAAACGCAGAAACGGAACCAGTAGGACTTACGAAATCAGCAAATCGCCATCTCGCCCAACTAATAGTACACGTTAACCTAGAGTAAACACGGGTTAGATAGTTGGCGAAGACATGGATTGAATCGAGCGAAAAGAGAAAATCATTCAGAGTGTGTATGGCTTATGGAACTCCACAAGAGATCGCTCTCCTTCGGAAGCAGAACTGATTGAAATGTTGGTCATCACAAAAAAAGGTGGGGGTCTGTAGCGTAAAACGTCTGGATAGAAAATTTCTGCTCACTTGAATACTCGTTGTTGAGGCTACAATGGCGGCCAATCCGGTCTCCGTTCGTTTTGCTTCGTCGGCGTTTGACAGTTTTGCGCGGAGCTTGAATGCGCTCCTTTGCCTGCCCACCTGCCCAACCCCCATGCCCGCACCGCACCTTGCGAGCCACGGAACGAGACTGCCTTTCCTTAAACCCTCGGTGAGTCGTTGTTTTCATACTAGAGGTGTGGGGTGGCATTCCGCGCCGCCTGCCTGTTCGCGATGAAGATAATTCTCCATTTCATTGAGTTGGTGAGATTTTTTCAATAAATCCCGTGAGCCACACTCGAAAACATGCATCACCAACGGAGCGTCCATAGGGCAAACGTGTAGCGCGCCTTTCTTTCTCCGAACTTTTTTTTTTTTTTTTTTTGCATATCTCGCTGACGATCGTCAATTTACAGCCCTTTAACACCCGCCAGAATTATTGATGATTCGTTTCCGAGTGGTGAGTGGTGTTTTAAAATGCCTAATTTCTACCTTCGGGGTGGAGAGTACAAGACGAAACCAAAGTTCATCCATTCGTTGATCCACCTCGTCCCTCTTCTTGCGTCGTCGACCGCCCTCGTCTCGGCGAGGGTCGTGCCGGATGGTTCGCCGTTTTGGCCAGCCGTTGGCCTGGTTGGACTGCGTGTCGTACGGGACGAGGGATAAAGAAAACACCGGCTTTTTCTGATTCGATTTGTTCAACCAAGCGCGGCATGCCCATTCTGAGATCCACATTCTGACCGCATCTTCAGGCACATACCTAGCCCTCTTCGACATTCGCTTCACTATCGAGACACTATTCAATTGTAGTGGAAGGTAATCATTCAATAACTAACAGTGTACAATACGCATGGTATAGAGCGACGCACATGCGTGGCCTCCCATCTGCTAGAGAACTCCTTAGTGTACATCACTGCAATAAAAAATATATCAAGATCTCTCAGGTTGATCAAAGTGGGGGAATCATCGAGGGGAATATTGAGTCGGATGGGGTTGTGCTTGTCGTGATGATCAGTCCTCGTCCAGGTCCATCGCCATGCTCCCATATGGGCCACCATCAACGACATCAACGGCATGGTTCATGCCAGCACCCGCGCCAACAGCACTAGCGAACCGGCTTCGCCTCCGCACGTACTCGCTCTGCCTCACGTGCTTCTTCGCACTCATCAACACGTCGCTCCCGCGACTCGCGCTCTTCGCCCCCGCATACGAACGCCTCATCCCAGCGCCGATGCTAGATCGTACGCGCGGCGCCCTAAACGCGGCACTGCCGCTCGCTCGGGGGATCCTCGATCCTTCTCCCGCCCCCGCCGCCGCAACGGCGGACCGCGAAGCCGAAGGAGAGGCATCATTGTTGTGGTTGTGGTTGTTGTCGCCATCCTTGCCGTTGCTTGCGGTGGCGGTGGTCGCGGCGCGTTGGGCGCCGAGCTTGGCGATGATGCGCGAGCGTGAGATGCGCGGTTTCCGAGTGGACCCCGGCTGTCCCGTCCTCGTCGTCCTCGTCGTGTTCGTCTTTGGCGAGGAGAGGCTCGCGGCGGGCCGCCGTTCGGCGATTGGGCCGATTGTCGATCTTGTCGCGGCGGCGGAAGCGAGCGCGGTGGCCGCCGCCGCGAGGGAAGTCGGCTTGACGGGCGGGGGGATGACGGCCCGGGTCGGCAGGAGCATCAGTGGCGTGGTGAATATTTTATTGCCGCCGTCGCGCGGGCCGTTCGTGATGGCGTCGAGCACGGCGGTACCGCGCGGAGGCGTCTTGGCGCGTTGCGCGACGATCGCGCTCGTCTTGGTCGGGCTGACGCCGCGGCCGCGCATCTTTGCGAGGGAACTGGCGGTCGGCGCGAACAGCCTGGACGCGGACGCGGCGGTCGCCCTGCTGCCGCTCGGGCTAAAGATGAAGGCTTTTTTGTCGTGGCCGCTGCTGTGGTCGCCGCCGGCACGCTCATCCACCGCGTCTGTACTCGTGCCTGAGGTACCCGCCGTGATCCCAGCCGCCGCCTTCTCAGAGGTAGGCAGGCAGGCCGACTTTGTGCTTCTGACGTTAGCGGAGCTAGCGCGTACACTCTGACGAGAGCTGCTGGCCATCCTCCCCCCAGCATTGTTATTGCTCGACAAGCTCGGCGGTCGAGAGTTGGATCGCCGCACCACTCCGTTTTCCTTTGCTCCTTCTCCGGAAGACGATTTCCGTTGGTGGCCCGATATAGACGTGGAACCAGCAGTGATAGACGCCGTGCGCGCAGCAGGGGCGATGCTCTTCCTGCCGCCGACAGACAGTGATGATGATGGCCGCGATGGCGCCAGAGATGGTTTCTTTGTCAAGGCGGGTTTGGGTTTTATTTCCTCCTTTGCTTCTGCCGCCGCCGCGGTGGCGGTGATCTTTAATTTCGTCGCCGTCGCTGCTGCGCTTGGCCGTGATGCTTTTGCGGGTGAGCCAACCCCAAAGTTCCACACGCTACGCACGATTGACTTGGCAGAGGAGAGGAAACCGAAGCGAGGGGTCGCTTTGCCCTTGTCTGTGTGCCAGGAGCGACACCGTCATTGTCAGTAGCAGCCCTTCTGACGAACTGCCAATCGTCACGAGGGAAGAAAGAGCCCGAGCACGCACTGCTCGCTGCCTGCGGTCCAGCAAGGCTCGTCCTCCCACCATGTCTACTGCTCCTTCTCTTGTCTTTTCTCACTTCAAGCATCTTTCGCGTGGCCGCTCGTTCCCTCTCGGCCTGTTTCTTCTCCGCCTCTGTCTTCTTGGGCGAGATGGTGAGCCGCCGACCCTTGTCCTTCCCACCGTCATCCTCAAGAACCCTGACGCGCTTTGACATCCGCCTGTCTTCCTCTTCCTGTACCTCATCCACCGCCTCTTCATCGTCGAACCCGCCCGGGATACCCATCCGCTTGTACGAGGCGGTGTTGCTGATCCGCAGACCAGCACTGGACCGCTTCGTTGCTGGTGCAGTTCCATGTGCAAGGACGTTCGACTTGCGCTTCTTCGACCCGGGAACTCCACGCTTAGCGGCATAATGCGTTGCTATCGAATCCATCTTGTTGAATTGTTCCTCGTGAACCTTGTTAAAGCGATCCCCCTTTATCTGTTCACCGAGATTGCCCAAGTCTGGGATAGAACCTGAGGCTGTGACGGGGATCCTTCCAAATACGTCTGCTCCGACTTTCTGCACACCAGCGACAGACAGCCGCTTGTTCATCTCCTCGAGCACAGAAGCTGCAGCACTTTCGAACGCCTTGTTTGATCCGTTACGCTGTGGGAGGGGAGAGCCGAATAGAAACGGTTCGCTGCGGGGTATGCCCACTTTCTCCTGCTTACCGGCGGGGTTAGGGGTGAGGGAGAATATATCTTGTACATCATTCGAAGGCTGAGGGTACACCTTTTTAGGACCGACTGGAGCCTGCGATGGCGCGATGTTGCCCGGTAATCTCGACATCGCCTGGCGGCGTTTCGCCTCATCCAATTCATCGGCAGGTAGGGCAGGATATAATCTCTCTGAAGGCCCGGGCTGAGGTGAGAGCGGCCATACCGGGACACCCTTTGCACCGGGACTACCCATTACCAGGTCGAAGGGAGGGTCCACTGGTTTGAGATGTGGCGTGCCGGGCTGGGGAGACAGGGTCGCAGAGTTTGATGCGGATACTAGGCGGATGGTGATCTTGGGTGGACCTGTGGAACTGCCCTGAGGAAGAGCTGCCGGAGCGTGGGATGGTGGGTGACCTGGAACGTGGTCCTCCATTGTCGTGTCAGGGGTAGAGAACTTGAAATGGTCTGTCTGAGGCAGGTCGGACTGTGATGGCTCGGGGATGGAGGAGTAGGGAACAGAGTGGCTGGCAAGTTCATCCTTGACGTCAGGCGGTGGGGTCCGATCATCGTCCGATTTGTTCGATGTCGCACGTTTCAAGTTGAACGAGGTGGCCATCGCCCTCAATGAGGAGCTCATGCTGGAGGCTGAGGGGTGGTCAGATCGAAACATGGGTAGGATGAAGGGTGGAGGACTGACATTTGGATCCGCCACCGGTGCCGAACTCATCGGGGATGGTGCTTGAGGCGTTACGAAGGGAGCGAAGAGTGTGGCGAGAGGAGCCCTCTGGTGACTCTGGGATATCTTCCATGAGAAGCTCCCACTGCTCGCTTGGGCGTTGTGAGTCGCTGTCATGTCGAGCCTGTTCGCTACGGGTGGCTACGCTCAAAGGGCTGCCATGGGGTAAGGTGGCAGCGTGGTTCTTAAGTCTTTGAATGAGATCAGTGTTTTTACCGGAGGCCTTTATGGAGTGTAGTTTGCAAAGTTTGACGAGTTGGTCTCGCTTGAGGGAGTGTAGAGCTGGGGAATTGAATAAGATCTGGGTCGTCTCCGACGAGGACATCGAAAGGCAGAGACGAACGCGGCCACGGCACGGCCCGGATGAGGCCCGGATGATCAACGAGGCGTGTCAGGTGACCGCGTGCGAACCCAATTGGCAAAGTTTCCAAATTCGGTTGTGGGTCCACGCTTGGCCACCGAGTCCTTTGTAGGTCCACCCCTCCCATAAGAACAAACAATACTCCCCTCCAGCTTTATAAGAAGAATGTCCTCCCCGGCGCCATCCATCCCATCAACCTGCACAAATGGTCCTCTCCATCCCCCCCCGCTCCTCTCTCTGCCGTCCAGAGCCTTTTTCCCCCGAAAGGCACCTCCCTTCCACCCAAAGTGCCGTTTTTCGCTCTCGCGCCCACAATATCCCTGGTGGGATCAAGCACCTCCTTAGCGACCCCAAGCGTCGCCGTCGCGTCTCTGCCGCCCGCTTCCCTTCTCTTACATTCTCCCATCGCGGTCTCCATCGTTCCACGCCACTTGGACACAAGAACGCCCACTCTGCCACGAAACAAACCCAAACGGTCCTCGCTCGTGCTTCCTCTTCTCCCGAGTCTCAGCCAACTCCTCCGGTCTCGATCAACGTTACTTTCCCAAGGCACTTGGACGAATTACCTCGCAAGCAAATCAGCAATGAGGTTCTCGCGTCCCTCGGCTTCACGTCCGAGGAGGTCCCGTGTCAGTACATACGTGATCGGATGCAGCGCATAAGTCCGATGTACGAGTTTTTTCTGTCTACTGAGCTCCATATTCCGACGTACCTTTTGTAGTATGTATCAGGCTTTGCGGTCCACCAAGGCGTCTGTCCCGGGCCCAACACTTCCCGAGTCGCTCGTGATCAATGTGGATGATGACAAGACCACACCGATGCCCCCAACTCATATGGCCGCCGTTTATTCGTCTGCTCCCTCATGTCCTACACCACGACGGGTGTTTTTGTACCCCATACACCAATCGATTCTCTCCCTCTACTGCGCCAACTTGCCAGTTCTTGCTACCTCTACGCCCCCATCTACCGTCGGCGATGCCCCTTTCGAGGTCCCCGTCGTGCCCCTCGCTCTGCCCAACCCGGACTCGTTCCCACTCCTCGTCCAGTTTTTGTATCTCAAGGATGTGCATACGCTGTTTGGTGCCTTCCTTTCTCTCACTCCAGAAAACGGCATTCCCACCGACCTCGACGATCCGGCGCGATATATCGCATTCGTTGGCCAGTACGCGACGATGCTGTCGCAGAACTATACGATGCAGCGCCTTGCCAGCCATGCCGTAAAGGTGCATGGCTTGTGGCGTAATGCTTGTGCCCTGGGCATCTCAGACGTCGACCTGCAGGCGTTCTTGGATCTTGCCTGGGAGATACTCATGCAAGCCCTGACGCTCTCAAGTCACAGTGCGCCAGTGGTCGTCTCTGCTACTTAGCCTGTTCTCATATTTTCAGTCGTCCGCCTCTCTATACCCTCGCTCGTCATTCTCACATGAAGTAACACACCGCCTTTATTCATGTTTATTGCCCTGCCTTTTATTTCATCTTTAAAAGATCTTGTACTCGGCTTTAGGTATAGCGTTCACACTATGTATTCTATCTATCACGGGGGAGCCGCATCAAAAAGAAAAAAAAAAAGAGTAATTTGCAATAGCTTGTACGATATCAAGAGCGGGAGCGGAGGCGGGTACATTAATGAGGTATACGTAACAATGCCCATCAATAGCATGCAGGAGGGGGGAGATTAGAATTAAAGGACGAAAGGCAAGTATCATGTAGCAGTAAGATTACGGTATAAGAAAAGACTACGAGCATGGCAAGGTCAAACATCGACAACAATGTAGAGGGTACATTAATAATCTTATTGTTACGATAACTCTAAAAAAAAAAAAGCGAGCGTTATTCCGTGAATCCGCGGGTCATCGTGAGATGAAGGGTCGGAGAGGAAAAAGAATGAGTGAGGCAGGGGCAGGTGGACCGCGTGCGTCACGCGATCACGTTATTTACATTATTCACGTCATGTTGGCGTTCCCGCTGCTGCCGCGTCAAGATCTTGCGCGACTCTGCGGTGACGTTCCACACGGTCTGCACGACGCTGATCACCCTCGAATCTTGCAGTCCGAGCGCGAGCACGTTCTTCCACATGCCCTGATTGTAAGCCGCGTACCTGTCCAGGGTCAGCCACGCTCCTCCGCCTCCGCCTCTTCCGAGGCCAGAATCGCCAGCTCCGCTGCCTGCGTCGCTGGCGGTGGCAACGGTGTCGCGCTGGCAGTGCACCGCCATCGCCTGCGCCATCGCGGCGGCTGAGGGAAACTCCTCTGCGACGGAGAGAGGGAGGAGAGACGCTGCGAGGGCGGAGGGGTTCGTGCGCACGTTGAGGACGTAGAGCAGGAGGAGCGCGACGGACGGCACGTGTGGGACTTGGAGAGGCACGAGCGGGACGGTCAGCGTGGGAGGTAGAGGGAGCGACGGGGGTATTCTGGGCACGGTCGTGGAGGGAGAGAGGACGAGGGAGGGAGGGGAAGCGGCAGCGGCAGCGGAGGGAAGGACGCGCGTCGGTGGGTGGGGAGAGTGACGCGCGCCGAGGAGATCTGTGGAGGGGAGTTTGCGGGAAAAGGCGTCGATGTTGATGGGAATGAGGGTGAGGAGCACGTTTGGGTCCGTGAGAGGCGCGTCGTGGATGGCGAGGAGGTGGGTGGGGAGGATCGGGGAGGCGCGATTGAGGACAGCGAGTTCGTGCGGTTTCGTGAGATGACGCGCGGTCGAGGGCGCAGTCTTGGCAACATTCATTGCGTAGCATAGGGCTCTGCGTATGTGGTGGTGCCGGCGTGTGAGCGGGAAAGAGACGAGATGGTTAGGGTTAGCGTACCTGAGAGGGTCCTCGTCCGGATCTTGGTAGGGATACTGAGTCATAACGTGGTTGATGGACGTGGAGTTGTTGCTGTTGCTGTTATGGCTGTCGAACGAGCCATCGTCCGAGTCGGTAAAGGAAGGGGTTGCCCTGTGTGTCGGGCGACGTGAGGGGAGAGGGAGCGGGACGGGAGTGAACTGTGGCGAATGACGTTGGGGTATCGAAGAGCTCATGAGGAAAAGAGAGGAAAAGGGGTATAATAATGCTACCAGAGTGGTTAGCGGCCGTGTGGGCGTACCCGTCGCGTCAAAGTCAAGCCCCTTTTTTTCCCACGTCCGTCCGAGGGCACACCGCCGCCGGGTGACTCGATCCGGCTGTTGCCATCTTTGACTTCAGGGACCATTTACACTCGCGGGGGCCGAAAGGGAGACGCCATCCATCGGCCTGCCGGCAAAGGATATACTGTATGTCTGTGGCCGGGCCCATCCTCCTCGACCTTCCTACCTTGGTCTTACTGCACCGCGTTGGCAGCCGGCGATTTGTGGTGCTGTTCTTATTTCCGAAATGACTCGACCGTATGTCCATTCAGGGCTATAGCATCCACGAAACAGACAAATGCGGTATCCCCGTCAGCAGACAAATATCGATCATGTAAGCGGGCCTGTCCCTCCACGGGGTACGGCACGCGCTTCCCGTGGCGCCAGTAAGCTTCATTCAAATACTTGGCCACCTCTTTGTTCGTATGTGGCGTCTTCACCTGCTCCCTCTTCCCTCCTCAGCCCTCCACCATGTCGACGGAGGCCGCCGTAGAGTTAGAGAAAGCCTCCCCTTTCCCAAATCGTCGTTTCTCCTGGCTCAAGCAAAAGCAGTCCGACAAATTGGAGACTTCGTCGACGTCCGCGGACCACTCGACCTCTCCTGACCTTCTGATCACTGCACCGGCAGAAGAGGACCCCAAGCCTGTTTCCTTCTTTTCTCTCTTCCGGTCTGTCCTCATCTCACCTATCCTACCCCATCCATCCCTTACACCTTCCCCGCATCCCAGGTTTACTACTCGCCTAGAGCTTACCCTCAATGGCCTTGCTCTTATCGCCGCAGTAGCCGCGGGTGCCGCACAGGTGTGTACTTGAAGGTTTCTTTTACGTGCCTCGTGTCGGCCACAAAGTTCCTCGCTCACGAGCACCTTCCGCAGCCCCTCATGAGCTTGCTATTCGGCAATCTTACCCAGGACTTCATCAATTTCGCCGTCGCCATCAGAGGCATCAATCCTGATGATCCGGCATCGACGGCCAGGGTTGAGGAAGCTGCCAAGGGCTTCCGTCACGTTGCCGCCAAAGACGCATCTTATCTGACATATATCGGTGTGTGAACGCCGACCGCCTTCCATGCGTGCAACATCTTCCTGAAACACGAGCCGTTGCTTCCTTGTAGGCGTGGGCATGTTTATCTGCACTTACATATACATGACCACGTGGGTCTACACCGCCGAGATGACCGCGAAGCGTATTCGCGAGCTCTACCTCAAGTCTATCCTGCGTCAAGACGTAGCCTTTTTTGATAAGGTTGGCGCCGGTGAGGTCACCACCCGCATACAGACGGACACCCGTAAGTGGTGGCTTTTGCCGCATCCGGATGATATCCATACCCATACCAGGCTGACGCAAATCCAGATTTGGTCCAACAGGGTTTGTCCGAAAAGGTCGCCCTCGTCGTCAACTTCCTCGGCGCGTTTTTCACTGGTTTCGTGTTGGCATATGCAAGAAACTGGCGGCTCGCTTTGGCCATGAGTTCGATGCTGCCTCTCATTTCTATCACCGGTGCAATTATGAACAAGTTCATCGTCAAACACATACAGTGGGTTTACTCCCTTGAGCACGACGCCACCGTTTAATTTCAGTTAGGGGGTCTCTGAAGCATGTTGCCGAAGGTGGGACCATCGCGGAGGAGGCCGTGTCTACCATCCGTACTGCTCAGGCTTTCGGCAGTCAAAATATTCTCGCTACCTTGTACGACGGCGCCGTTCTGAAGGCCTACTACGTGGATTGCCGAAGTGCTATCGCTCAGGGCGTCGGTCTAGCCACTTTCTTCTTTTCCTTGTATGCTGCTTACGCCCTTGGTGAGTTCCGTACATTATTTCCACCGCAAACTCACTGATCCCCATGCGCCTATATACAGCATTCAGCTTTGGTACCACGCTCATAAACGAAGGCCATGCCACTCCCGGTCAGATCATCAACGTTATCATGGCAATCCTGATCGGCTCCTTTTCCCTTGCCCTCATGGCCCCTGAAATGCAGGGTACGAGTCATTTTGTCCCCCTCTGTTAAGTGCAGAGGATCGTGCTTACACATCCCTCTCAGCTATTTCCAGCGCTCTTGGGGCAGCAGCGAAGCTTTATGCAACTATTGATCGGGTTCCTCCTATTGATTCCGCCAGTGAAGAAGGTCTCAAGCCGAGCAAAGTCATCGGCGAGATCACCCTCGAGAATGTCGAGTTCAATTACCCCGCGCGCCCGGATGTTCAGATTCTTAAAAACCTCAGCCTCAGGTTCCCTGCGGGAAAGACCACCGCCCTCGTAGGCGCTTCTGGATCTGGCAAGTCTACTGTCATCGCTCTCGTCGAGCGGTTCTATGACCCCCTCGCTGGCTCTGTGCGATTGGATGGCGTTGACATCCGGGACTTGAATTTGAAATGGCTCCGATCGCAGATCGGCCTCGTGTCTCAAGAACCCACCCTCTTTGCCACCTCTATTAGGGGAAACGTCGAACACGGTCTCGTTGGTACTCCTCACCACAGCGCATCCCCTGAGGAGAAGCTACGGCTTGTCAAGGAGGCTTGCATCAAGGCCAATGCAGATGGTTTTATTTCCAAGCTTCCCCTCGGCTACGAGACTTTAGTAGGCGAGCATGGTTTTCTCCTATCCGGTGGTCAGAAGCAACGAATCGCCATTGCCCGCGCAATTGTGTCGGATCCTTGTATTCTACTTCTTGATGAGGCAACATCGGCACTTGACACACAATCTGAAGGTGTCGTGCAGAATGCCCTGGATAAAGCCGCTGCCGGTACGATACTCACATACAGAGCCTTTACTCGCCATCAATTGACAGCGATTGACAGGACGAACCACCATCACCATCGCTCATCGCCTTTCTACTATCAAGGATGCTGATTGTATCCACGTCATGGGCGACGGTGCCGTGTTAGAGAGCGGCAAACACGGTGAACTTCTCAGTAACGAGAACGGTGCCTATTCGCGTCTAGTTGCTGCGCAGAGGCTTCGCGAGGCACGCGAGATGGTTGACTTGGACGAAGCGGATGTTATAGAACTGGAACGGGTTTCCGAGAAAGCCGCTCAGAGCTCCACTGATATCGAGAAGGCGGCACAAGAAGAGATCCCCCTTGGTCGCAGTTATACACAACGGTCTCTGGCAAGCGAAATCCTCGAGCAGCGCAAGGCACAAGGCGCCAAGAAGCGCGAGAAGGAATATAGCATGTTCTACCTCTTCAAACGGATGGGCAAAATCAACAAAGGAGAATGGAAAGGCTACCTCTTTGGAAGCCTCTTTGCTATCGGTGAATATCTCTTTTGTCTGGTCAACATAGACTACTTACTGTCATCTCTCAGCGATTGGCTGCGTCTTCCCAGCTTTCGGCATTGTCTGGTGTACGTCTAATGAAAGTTCCGGTCCTCTTTGGTTGTGGAACTTACCATTCATGCCTTACAGCCGAAGCCGTGACGAGCTTCTCGGACAGTTCCCCTCGGGTACGCCGCCATGCCGGCGACCGCAACGCGCTCTGGTGAGTCATTCCCATGTGTTGCTTATCTTTGACAAACTTTAACCACAGGTCCTTTATCATTTCAATCCTGGCTATGTTGAGTATTGGGTCTCAAAATTATCTGTTCTCCGCTTCTGCCGCTTCGCTCTCTCGCAAGCTGCGCTCGCTGAGCTTGCGTGCTATTCTGAGACAAGACAGTAAGGTTGTTTCCGAAAATAGTGATGCCCCGTTCTCACAACTTTCCAGTTGAGTACTTCGATCGAGAAGAAAACAACGTGCGTACAGCGATGTCCACGTTGAGGAATTTGCCTGAGCTTAACGGTTTACCTAGTCTGGTGCCATTGTCTCGAACTTGAGCGACGCCCCACAAAAAATTAACGGCTTAGCGGGTGTGACCCTTGGCGCGTACGTATCATCGTCATAGTATGTGCATCTACGTGCGCTGACCGTTCGTGCTCAGTATCGTTCAAGCTTTTGCCACTCTTGCGGCAGGCATCACAGTTGGTATGATCTATATTTGGAAAGTTGGTCTCGTTGGACTTGGTATGTCCGCTTACACTTTTCGAAGTTCATGCTTTTCATTGATCCTGACCCTGGCTGCTTGACATAGCATGTGTCCCTTTCGTCATGTCCTCTGGTTACATCCGTCTGGTCGGTAATCGTCGCTTGTCTTCAGCTCAACATGCTCAGTTCTGCCGCTTTCAGCGCGTGGTCGTTCTCAAAGATCAACGTAATAAGAAAGCTCACGGTGAATCTGCTCAAATCGCATGTGAAGCGGCAGGTTCCATTCGTACTGTTGCATCTCTCACGCGCGAGGATGATTGCCTGGAGATTTATAGCAAGAGTCTTGAGAAACCCCTTCGCGAGTCTAACGCAACATCTCTCTGGAGCAACCTATTGTTTGCAATCTCCCAGTCATTTGCCTTCTTCGTCATCTCCCTGACGTTCTGGTATGGCTCGAGGCTGGTCTCCTATCGAGAGTTTACCTCGAAGCAATTCTTCACGGGACTCATGGTGAGTTGAAATGGCCGTCAAGAGCGTACTCGTGTTCACGTTTGCATGATTTGAACAGGCGACCGTTTTTGGTGCTATCCAGGCTGGTAACGTGTTCACTTTCGTGCCTGATGTCTCTTCGGCACATAGCGCCGCCTCGGATATCATTCAGCTACTTGACGCGCGACCCGATATCGACGCCGAATCGAGCGAAGGCAATGTTCCACAAAACGTCAAAGGGCATATTCAGCTTCAAGATGTACACTTCCGCTATCCCACGCGTCCTGGCGTTCGAGTTCTTCGTGGCCTCAACATCACCGTGGAACCTGGTACGTACGTTGCCCTCGTCGGAGCCAGTGGCTGTGGGAAGAGCACAGTGTAAGTTGGGATCACCCCATGACGTGGCCATCATCTCATTCACGCATCGGTATTTCTCAGTATCCAGCTCGTTGAGCGATTCTATGATCCATTGTCCGGAAATATCTTACTTGATGGCCAACCTATTTCGGAACTCAATGTTCAAGAGTACCGCAAGCATCTAGCTCTCGTATCACAGGAACCAGTGAGTGTCTGTCATCTTTGATCGTTGATTCCCAATGTCCGACACCTGTCAGACTCTCTACGCGGGCACCATCCGTTTCAACATCCTCCTGGGAGCAACGAAACCTATGTCAGAGGTGACCCAAGAGGACCTCGAAGCGGCTTGCCAAGATGCCAACATCCTGGACTTTATTCAGTCCCTGCCCGAGTACGCGCCAACCTTGGTTTTTTGTCGTACTTGTTCTCAAATCCTCTTACAGTGGCTTTGAAACCAATGTCGGTGGCAAAGGTTCACAACTGTCAGGTGGTCAGAAACGTATGTCTTCATGTCCCTTTGATTGATCATATTGTCTCATGAACAAATCAGAGCGCATTGCGATAGCTCGAGCCCTCCTCCGCAATCCCAAGGTCCTTTTACTCGACGAGGTCAATATTCTACCTGTGAATCGTTTCCTAGCACTCACGGTATCGTTCTTAGGCAACCTCCGCTCTGGACTCGACCTCGGAGAAAGTTGTGCAGGCTGCCCTTGATATCGCAGCTGCCGGCCGGACTACAATCGCCATCGCACATCGTTTATCAACGATTCAGAACGCGGATCGGATGTGAGTCTTCCCTACATCTCGATTTAGGGCTTGATGCAGATCGTCTTTGCAGATACTTTATCAAGGAAGGCACCGTGAGCGAGTCAGGTACCCACGATGAACTGATCGCGAAACGTGGAGACTATTATGAATATGTGCAACTCCAAGCATTGAGCAAGAAGTAATCATGTCATAGATCACGATTATCAACTCTGTATGCAAGGCTTGATGTTTCTTTATGAGACGGGACGCTTGGCCGTAGATCCTGCCAAGCGTGCCGTCGAAATAACGTAGATACCGAATTTCTCTCACGCCCATCGACTCGCACTCTTCGTCTTGCATCGTTTCTCACTCAGCGTAGCAGTAACAATTGATCATTATAATATTTCTCAAATCCAAAATTTCTAACCGTACCACTGTCCACCACATCTGCTCTAATCGTGAATCGTGGCAACACTTATAGTCGGAATGCGATGGGGATCAGGTCGAGGATGTGGTGGGTTGACTCTGGTCATACTGTATATATCATGGATGAGGCCGGGCCACCATTGCTGGCAGAGAAGTGTTCCTTGCGCGCATTAGCAGATGTCCTTTTCTCCCTCGTCGCCAAACCCGAGCTGATCTTGCCCCAACGCTACGCGTCTCGTACAGGCGCCACTGTGAAGTGTGATTCTCTTGCTTGGGGCCAATCACGTGCGTGACGGACTGCATTACATATCGAATTCATGCGACCGGAATTTCTGATGCCTCATGCCTCAGCAGCGGAGCTAGGGGGAGGATCGGGGCTTCAAAGGGGGATCGCGATGTAATTGTGGAGGTGAGGCGCTCACAGCTGGCGCTAACTGGCCACCGTTGTTGAGAGCGCCTCGCACTGGCAGCGTGCGTGAGACCGCTCTAACGATACGACTCTGTCCCACGTATCCGAGCATCATGCATGCAATGCCGCACCCGCGGCAGCATTATCATCTTACACGATAACGAACAGGTTGGTCTTGCTTATACAGCAGCCGATGTGGACCACTCGACCTTCATGAGATGACTCCCAGAGGCCACCGCGAGCTCGCCGCTTTCAAGCTTGCAACCTTGGTAGCGTCGATGCCATCAACGTTGCACCACCGCCGCAGGCCGCGGCATCAACTCGAACACTCAACCTTGATGCGAGGGTGTACCCATCCCGAACCGGAATTTGCGGACAGGGACCTGGAGGAGACTCGCCATGGTGACGGGGCAGTGATATTGACGGTCCTGACTTATATAGCACCGGAAGAACGACCGAGTCGAATCTGCCGTTTCGCAATTCTATCGCGCTCTCGTATTCTCTGTCGTAGTTCTCATTTGTCCGCTCACAAGCACCTGGATTGTGCTTGCTCGTCCATTCCACGCCATTCGAGTCCAACGTCACTGCCTCTCCCCCAGAGGGCCAGCTGTGCTGGTTATCGACAATCTACGCCACGGCCAATCTTTCTCATACCCTGACGACTTCTCTACTCGAAAAATCCACAATCCCTTCCCGTCCACAGAGTGGCGATGCGCTGCCTCCTCTATTTTTCCCATATTCTGCCTCGCCGTTGGCATCGCCCTATTGCCAGTTACTCTGGGGTAAATCCAGCTCTTCGACTTCTCCTTTCTCCCATGAAATTGACTTTACCTTGCAGTGGGTTCCCATCCTGGGATCGGGAGAAAAAAAATTCGGCGGGTTGGCGCCCGAGAATATTCGATACCGAAGAGGGTAAGCAGTTGGCACGCGAGAGGTGGAAGGAAACACTCGCAAAATCGAAAGGGATAAAAGTCAGATGAGGCAACAGAGTCTGTTGTGCAGTATACAGTGCAGATATCAGGCATGCAACTCGCCGTGCATGTTGCAAAAGAGCTCAACTGTGTGTGGTGTGTTTAGAGTGATGATACTACTTGTCTACAAAGGGAGCAGTATCAAGCAGTATCGGTGTCCTAAAATATCCTGTAGTCTACAGTGTTGCATGATATGGTTGAGATTAAATGAGTCAAGCCCAGCATGCCATTGGAATCTGGTGGCAACGCAGACTCCATCGGATCAGTAAATATCTCAGTTGATTTAATAACTACATAGTTGATCGCTCCGATGCGCGCGCAATTGAGCCTCGATCTGTACTCCATATTATTTGATCTAGGTGACCCTTAGGGTCACCACTTCGCTAGCTACTGTAGTACGTACTAAACTCAGTGTTTTGCCCCGCACGAGGTTATCTTATCTTAGCTCATACTGCTTAATCCCGCAACTAATCAATTTGATTTACTATAACGGAAACATTTTAGCATCATCCCACTGATTGGAAATGACTTATATACCGACTGAAGTCAAAGGCACACGAAGTACAAGGACGCTACAAATCACAAAGCTTGCATTGATGGCTCGCTCTGGACGCTTACTCCTTGGTCGTCAGTCTCGGTCTCGAATCCTTTCCTCTCTTGAGATTCCACCTCTACTCCTTCTTCGTCGTCCATAATCTCCCGCCAGTCCCTGCTCTCTATACGGCGTAGGCCCTCGTCATAGAGGAGCCTCCGGATGGCAAGGGTGTTCGGCTTGATATCGCCACATAGGGGCGCGAACGTCCCTCTCATGATCGTTCCATCGCTCATCCAAGTCACGTTGTATGCAACCTGCATCCGGTTCTGCGAAAAGGCGCGCCAAGTCACCAAAGGCGAACAAGATGAATTTACACATGTCCCACACCTCGATCTTCTCGAAGAACCCATCTCCGACCACCGTAACGAGGCGCCAGCGTCCATTCGCTCCCAGTGCCCAAGCAACCTCACTGTCCTAATTGATGCGATAAGGCGGTGTTCCCGATTTTCGAGAGACACTTACTCGGAAGACGTAAGGCCACGGTTGGCCCGCCCAACCGGGCGTGCCACCTGGCGTGAAGAAAGGACCCTCGGTGATACATGGCAGGGTTGACGCCCCGACGGCCTCTCGGGGGCAGGCGGAAAAGAGATTACGAATATGTGGCGGCGTAGATTCGTCGCGCTTCCTCCTGCACGCGGCTCTGGGAAAGGGCAGGGCGCAAATATTGGGCATGATGTGTAGCCGAGAGTCCACGAGCACCGTGATGGAAGGAACCGCTCTCCGGACTTGAGAGCGTTCCCTGCTATTTTATTTTGTTTCCGTATGAAAGGAGAGTGCCACAAACACGATCCACAAGCGGTTTGACGGTCAGGATCGCTTTTGTTCGTTGAAAGTGATGAAAGGACGCCACTTGCACGGTTTTGCGGGTCACTTTCGTGTTCCGCCTCTTTGTGCTGCCTCTTTGCGGACGATTTCAGGATGTGGCTTGTCCATCGTAACGACGTCAGGGAGCTGAGTCTTCTGTGGGGGGGATCGCGACTTATCGTGATCGTGATCGATTTGGACGGATATCTCAGCTGGTGCACGTGGCGCACGATTAAACTCTCAGAGAGAACCAGGTTTATATCTTGCGAAAGGCGACTTCGTGATTCCTCACATCCTTTCGTCTTCGCCTTCTACCAGTCATGTCCACCGACATTTACCATGCGGCGCTGCCAACTCTTGAAAGGCAGGGACTATCTGCACCACCGGCGGTGGCCGACGCTGCCGTCGTAGTGCAGACTTGGTTCAAAGCTTTCGGTGGCTATGTCCAGACCGGCGATGTGGACGGTATCCTCAGTCACTTTGTGGACGATGCTTTCTGGCGCGACATGCTCGCGCTCACCTGGGACTTCCGCACCTTCTATGGAAATGATCGCATCCGACGATTCCTAGTCGATCGCTTGGCCGCGAACAAGCTCTCGAACCTCCAGCTCAACACCGATTCCGCGGCCGTGGGGAGTCCGTATCCAGACTTGGTGTGGATCCAAGCGTCCTTCACATTCTCGACGGCAGTCGGAATCGGATCTGGCGTCCTCCGCCTGGTTCCAACCCCGACCGGGGTTTGGAAGGCTCACACAATTTTCACGACGCTCGAGAGCCTGCATGGCTTCCCGGAGTTCACCGGTCCGTTACGAGAACAAGAACCGAAGCACGGAACGTGGGTGGAACAACGTCGTCGGGAACTCGAGTGCGAAGGTCCCGACCAGCAGCCGGTCGTGATCATCGTCGGCGGCGGCCAGTCGGGGCTCGAACTCGCCGCACGACTCAAGTACCTGGGCGTCAAGACGCTCGTCGTCGAGCGCGAGGCCCGCATCGGCCAGAATTGGCGAAAAAGGTACGAGGCGCTCTGCCTCCATGACACCGTGTGTACGTCCGTTCGGTTCTTCCCCAAATCTTGCTTGACAAGTTCCCGCCAGGGTATGACCACATGCCGTACTTACCGTGAGCGTACCTTTCCTTCCAAACATTGTCCCTCCCAGTTAGTCTGAAGTGATCGTATAGTTTCCCGCCAACCTGGCCAGTGTTTGCCCCCACCCAAAAGGTTCAACTCAACCACTCCCCTCTCCAGCTGATGTCGGCTGATGACGTGGATCTAGATTGCAGATTGGCTCGAGAATTATGCGAGCGCTCTGGAATTGGACGTGTGGACTTCCTCCACTGTCACGCGGGCTTCGCAGGACCCCGAAACGAAGAAATGGACAGTGGAGATCGAACGCGCGAATGCAGAACGGCGCTCATTCGTCGTGAACCATCTCGTCTTCGCCGTCGGCTTTGGCGGTGGCACGCATAACGTGCCGCAGATTCCCAACGCCGTACGTGCAGATCCTGATTCCAAATAATTCCAAGTAACGCTCGGTATTAGGGAGAGTACAAAGGCATCGTTGCGCACTCCGGGGATTACGCGAGGGCCAAAGATTACGAGGGGAAGAAGGTGATCGTGGTAGGCGCCTGCACGTCTGGTGCGTTCATATCAATCTTTTCAGGATGAGCTTTCATGGCTTGGACTACGATTTAATAGGTCACGACATAGCAAAAGACCTTCACGACTACGGCGTCGGTACGTTTCTGAAATATCTTTTCTCTGCTCTTGGTGACCAAGCGTTCTTCAGACGTGACTATGTTTCAGCGTAGCTCAACCTATGTTATGTCCATTCAGAATGGTTTCTCGCGTGTCTTTGGAGGTTCACTCAATATCCTCTACGACATGTACATGGCAGCTTAGAATTTGTTGAACAGGCCTCTATCATGAAGGTGGACCACCCCCAGACGTCGCTGATCGTCTCAACGCCTCTTTTCCAAACTACCTTCTGAAACCTCTTCATCAAAGGGTTGTCGTGGACATTGCGGAGAAAGACAGGTCCGTGAATGAGCGTTCCTAGATATATTATCCTTTTCAAAATCGGTCTAGAGAGACGCTAGACGGACTTCGTCGAGTTGGCTTCCGTCTCAACACCGGTATCGATGGAACAGGGTTCATTTTACTCGCGTGGGAAAAGGCGAGCGGGTATTACTTCGGTGCGATTTTCATCCGTCGATTTTTTATTTCGCAGAACCATCAACGCGACGTACAGATGTCGGGGCGAGCCAGTTGATAATCGATGGCAAGATTAAACTTAAGAATGACGCTCAGATAGCCCGCTTTACACAGAAAGGGCTAGCGTTCACGGATGGGAGCGCCCTTGATGCAGATGCTGTAATCTTTGCAACCGGGTAAGCAGCGTTCCTTTTCCACGGCATTGACTTCATACTCACCCCGCCTAGCTATGGGGACGCGCGAACCCCACTGCGCAAGATACTTGGGCCAGATATTGGTGCACGCCTCAAGCCAATCTGGGGATTGGACTCCGAAGGCGAGATACGAAGTGTGTGGCGCGATCTCGGGGTCCCGCGGTTGTGGTGCATGATGGGTAAAAATCCATTTTCCATCTCGAGGGACCAACCAACTCAATGCAGGGCAGGGAACTTTGCATTGTGCCGGTTCCACTCGAAGCACGTTGCACTCCGTGCGTTTTTTTTTCCCCTTCGAATCCACAGGCAACGTTGCGCTGAAACGTTCTGCAGAAATCAAAGCGATCGAAGAAGGCCTGTTCGATGGAAAAAGATATAGCCTGGAGACGCCCTTGGAATGACCTATTTTTTTTTTCGTTACCGTGTGCGAAGTGTTGGTGTCCAAGGACACGTTATACGCTGTTTTGGTGGAAATCCAGGAGTCTTCTCTATGAAACCAGTAATCACCCAGAAAACTCAATTCTAACCCTTCGTCGTCCATAGTCCAGTAATCCCAATCAACTACCGCCCTCACTGCATCCCTACCCTAGGTCAGGCCTCTCCAAGGAGCGCGATCGTTGTGCAACATGATGAACCTGTCAAAGATTCACTACCGTCGTCGTAGCGGAGAGCGGTTTTTATTCCTTCAGGGCGACTGACACTGACGAGGGACTGCCCTCCGCAGGAGCTAGCCTGAGGCGCGGATAATCGGAACCATTACAGTTCAGGAGGAACGGGTCGTGGATCGTGTTCGTGTTTATCAATGTCCTTTTACGCCGCAATTTATTTCAGTTCCCGCTTGAAGTTCTCACGCACATATTTGACCTTTCTCACGTGACAGACGCTTGTTGGTTGGCCGACCAAATAAACATATTTTACGCCTGCATCAGGAAAAACACATAAATCTTTTTCAGCTTTATAAAGTCTTTATAGAGTCAAAAAAGTTGATAAGTCAACGGTCGCTTGGACTGACCCTAATTCTAGAAAGTCATGACCCAAATATCAACTATGTAGCCAAGAAAGTTGAGAAAGCTGCCTAAGTTCTGTAAAGTTCTCAAAAGTTGGAAAGTCACATCATCCAGCCTTAGGGCTATTGACCAATTTATGGGGATACTGCTAAAGTTAAGAGCCCTCTGTCCAATGTCGGTTTGTGACATATCTGCAGCTAGACTTCCACCACACAGTTTTTGATCAGTCACATGCTACATAAAAGTCATCCCATTTGTTGAACATGTTCACGCTTTCAAGGTATTCGGTAAGGAGGGCCTTGTAGTTAGAATTAAATGGCCCTGGGTCTTGAAATTCTCCAGTTTCAAATGCTCAGACTGCATGCTCCAACTGCATTGTTGAGTCCAAGGGAGAGCCAGAATAAACACAGGACTTACCGTGACAAAGATGATTGCAGGTGGACAGCCATATTCAACAGGGGATTCACAAATGGCGTCATATGGTATGGCAGGTATGATGGTCGCCGGACCAAATGTCGCCAAACATGTGCGTTTATGGGGAAGATGAACAACAGCCACCGACAGCCACCCGTACCCCACTGTTCCCAACACCCCTCTACCAGTTCCGCCGACGTGCAGTCTCTTATCCATGTGTCTGGTCTTATAGAGAAATCACCATTGTACCCATTTGCCACATCAATTCCCCATACCACAATGCAGCGCCCCAAAACCCCTTTGAGAGCTATCTTTGCAGCAGTACGGCCGCTGCACAAAAGTGTGATCACCAGGCAGACCGTGAGTCAACGTGGAGTTCACTGAGGTAAGTACCCGATTAGCTTCCGCCACGTATACGCGTGGGCACGCCCTCCCTGCCATCGTTTCTGTCGCTCTATCCTACTATCGTCCCTTGATACCTCCCTTCCATCCATTTCTGGGATACTATCGTACACCACGCTGACCTATCTTCCACTAGTCATCGTCCCTTCCTTCTACTCCTAACCACCAACCCTTGACGCCCTCACCGTCACCTTCACTGCCGTCCTACAGTATCCTCCCAGAATCATTGTTGCACATGGCAACTACACGGGATTTCCCTCAGAACCATACGCACCCCATGACGGCTGTGCCATTACCGATCCGCCCTCATCAAACCCAACAGTCACAGCCACAATCCGACTGGCAGAGACAATAAGTAATGCCACCTCCAACACCACCGGCTTTTGATGCACGGGGTGCCTCTGCCAGCCTACGTACCATCGACGGCTACATCTCTTTTGCAAACGTCGAAGGACTCGGTCGACCACCGTACCTGGGTGGGCGAGTCTGCACGCTGTTTGATCCCTAAACGGGATGTGAGGTCAGTTTAAGTTTTTTTTATGTTCTTTGTTGTTTTGTTTAAACTGACACTTTTTTTCCATTTAGGTTCTATCTATGGTATAACAACACCACAATGCCAAAACCACGACGATCAAACGACGACGGCTGCCACAGTCACCACACAGGCACCCAGAACCGCTGCGAGCAACTGCTTGCAGGGTGGGAACGGGTACAACTACAAAACAGCAACGGAACGGCAACGTGCACCAGATGAAACGGAACGACAACGCAACCATGGAACGACGAGATGACGGGGAGACAACGAGAGATGAGGTAAACCAAATGAAAAAAGGCAGAAGAGACGCCTCTTGGGCCACCGGTAAGTTTTTTTTTTCTTTGCTCATTTCATGTTCTTTTTACTAACAATTTTTTAGTTACAAAGCTTTACTATGGGGAGGAGCAGGGGAAAGAGAAGGGGCACAACAACGAGAGGGGGAGGACAAGGGGACGATGAGGATACTCAAACGACACGACAACGACAACGACACCAACACCGACAACGACCAACACCACAGCACCCCCAACCACAGCCGCGAGCGACTGCTCGCGGGGTGGAAACGGCGAGGGGATGGGAGACGGGAGACAAGAGATGAGACGAAGACGGGGGAGCGATGACGACTGGACAACACTGACAACGCAGGGACGACGAGGAGGGGAAGGACGAGAACAACAAGAGCGAGGACCAGGACCAGACGACACCGATGACAACAGAAGGGGCATGACAACGGGAGGGGGGGGAGCGTCGGTGCTAATGGCGACAGGGGGGAAGGACGATGACAAGACAGTGAGGACCAGCACAATGGAGGGCAGGAACCACATCCTAGCCCCTCTCCAACGATGGGCGAGGCTCGACCTAGCACCCCCCCTTCCGCCATGCGAGCACTGGCTCACAGTGGTGGTGGTGGGTGTTACTGGGCCACGACCTCAGGTGAGACGAGCACACGAACAACTACTGAAGATGAGTGCGGGGACGACTACCAGCGACATACCTGGCTACAACAACACAGCACCCCGAAAAAATACCCGGCCCGTGCCAATCCAGTACTAGGGACTTTAACAGACTTTACAAACTTTACTACCTTTCCTGGCTTTATGGAGGCTTGAATGGTGCTTTACTACTTTACAAACTTTCAACTTTAGAAATACTCCCTATAAAGCTAAAAAGTCAAAAAAGCCATAAATTATCTTGTGTTTTTGCTGATGTGGTTGGGGGGGGGGGATCCCACTCCACTTCGATGCACCTTTTATTCTCGGGGGTTCATTTCTATGTTTGTAGACATTTGTACCAACCTCTGGCGGCATCGCTCGACCGTGGTTGCCGTTGTGGCTACTTGACTCGGGGCGCACTGGCAACGCCTCATCTGCAGGAAAGGACTCGGAAGGGGAGGAGCGAACAGAGCTCATATTTTGGCAGAGCAAGACGGAAGACGGGGCGACATATATGATTCACCCCCTACATCATCATGCATGTCCACGTCCTGCCCGTCATCGTTCCTGCGTATCTTTCACTCCATCGCTGCAGAATTTGACCTTTTTTTTTTTTGCCCCTCCCCAAAACAGGTCGTTGTGACATTAGGGAATTCTAGCTTGCATGCTCGAACAACATCGATCATCCTTGCATGCCGCCTCCCCAAGTCCATATGGTTTTTTCTTTGGAAACCTTAAATGTCAGCTGACAGAATTGCTGTGCACGTCACGTATACAGTTGGCGCAACTATAAGATCTTGAGGCTCAGCGCAGGTACTTAAAAGTCTCGCCGGTCGACTCCGCCAGACGCCCCGAGCCCCAACACCTTCTCTTCTTGATTATTCCCTTCCTCCACCCTCTTGAGAGCGTCCCCTACCTACTTGGCCTAGCTGAACCTCTGGAACCCAAAGCCTAACCAAACAAACCGACGTATCATCACCAGTGTTCGTCTTATCAACTGTGCTCCTCATTCGAATCACAACCTCTCATCAAATATGGGTGGCGCCGTCATTTCCAAAATTCCATTCTATACCGTCCGCATACAAAATATTCCCTCGAGCACTAATAAAAGTAGCCTCTTGGAGTCACTGGGCTGCCCTCAGGACACCACCCTATCGCTTGAACTTAGCCCCAATGACTTTACCAAGATGACTGCAACCGTCACAGTACAGGGCAAACGTAAAGTAGATAAGTTGCTGAAGCTTGATAACACGAGTCTGGGAGGCTCTTCCCGTGTGGCATCAGGGGTCTCAATAGACACTCAATTCCACGGATTCACAGTAGTTGCCGGCGGATTTAATAACGAGTTAGAGTAGGCTTATGGAACTATCTCATCGCCAGATCAAGCTGAGGGTGATGTGATGACAGCATTATCGCGATTCATGGCTTAAACGGTCACGCGTTCAGCAGTTGGGCAGTGAACCATGTCATGTGGCTTCGCGATCTTTTGCCCAAACGAGTACCGAACGCTCGGGTGTTGGTGTACGGATATAACGCGAATCACGTCGAGGATGTTTACCTGTTCCGGATCAACGAATATGCCAGACTCTTCCTTCAGTCCCTGAAAGCCTTGGCGGAAATCGTAAGGGCGACTTTTCATCTCTCAACTGTTCCAGTTTGTTCAGTTGTCACCTTCAGAAAAACCGTCGTGTTATTTTCATCTGTCATAGCTTTGGAGGATTGATTCTAAAACGGGTGTGTACAACATCGGCCAAACAATTTGAGTGATGCTTATTTCATTTCAGGCGTTGATTGACATAAAACAAAGCCCATATGAATATTCAGCCCTACAGGACGTCGTTCTAGGAGTGGTTTTCCTAGCAACGCCGCATAAAAGCAGCAAGTACACTGGTAATGATATAACTGATATTCTTGTCAACATTGCCAAAACCTCGTTCGGTGTCAAGGCAGAGCAACTATCGTGTTCTCTTCAGAGGAGTTCAAATGACCTGATGGACATGGCTCTAAGCTTCAGGAAACATTATTCCCGACTGCAGTTTGCCAACTTCTGTGAGCAGTTGTCGATGAAACTGTCTAAGGTACGTCTTGTAGTGTCTTAGCTTGGATGCACGTCTTGACTATTTTGAGAATTAATTAATCTTTCTTGAAAAAGACCATCGATCTCGGACTGGTGAGATTTGAATAATTCGCGGGCCACCGAACACCAGCCAATCGTTTATATAGGTCGTCAATCCATACTCTGCAACACTTGAGGTCCCCCATGCACGGGAATTTTCCATTTCTGACCGCGATCATGTGACCATTGCAAAATATGCTGATCCAAACGAGGAGGCGTTCAACCTACTTGTTGGCGAGTTGACGAGAATGGTCACATTCGCGAGAGAACGTGGGATACTTCGTCGCCCACTCTATCCACTGTAACGACCGAGGACAGAGAAACCACTCCAGTGTCCTCGGTACCTCAATCCGTCTGTGTTATGCGAGTTCCATCTGGCTGGACGCGGAGTCACGTATGTGTCATTGCGTCGTCTGCCTTTTCTTTCCTCCATGCTTCTTTCGTCCTACCTCGCCACCGCTCGATCAATCTCCACCCTTCGCCGCCGCCGTACGCGAGGGCTCGCAACCCAAACGTCTTCCCCTCACACGTGTCAGCGATTGCTACCTCGACGCATCGCGCCATCGATCGTTTCCGAATCGATCTTGCTCGGTCTCGACTCCCTGTCCTTTCATCTCATGTTCTCTCTCAGTTCCTGCCTCCCTGTATATAAAGACCTTAGTCACTCCTTGAATGTCAGTGTGTTCCCCCCTCCCCCCTTCGTTCTGTCATTGCTCGAGATGCTTGGAAGTTCTTGTCGCGTCCGCGTTCCGTGTTCTCGTTTAGGTTTGCTCTCCTCCTTCCCTCCTTGGGTGTCCACTGGGTATCGGGTCAAGTAACCAGCCTTACGAACTCAAGCGTACCTTTCCTGGGTTCGCTACAAGTCTGAGGAAGAGGGGAATGTTGTGAGCAGGTCTCCCGGGAGTACCAGCTAAAGAGCGAATACGCACAGAGTGATCGCCTCCAAGCTTTCTTGGACAGCCACTGCACTAAGGGCGTGGATGTTCGCGCGTTCCTCCAAGATCTTTCCTTCAAGCGCGAGGAGCTCCATGCTTCAGGGGTCAGCATTTCTGACGCCGAATATCAGCGCACTGTCTTACGCAGCATTCCGGAGGAGTTAGCACGTTTCGCGTCCGGACTCTTGACAGTGGCCCGCCTCGCTAACAGCACAAGACAAGTCTCCATGGACTCCCTTATTGACTCCATCTGCGAGGAGGCCGACAGAATAAAGACCCGCTGTGGGCGCTGCCAGTCAGGCCAAGGCTCAGGCAGAAAGGACCAGCAGCTGCATGAAGCCCTCGCTGCCCACAGGTCCGACGGTGCGAAGAAGAAGTGTCGCAGAGGAAAAATGCCATAATTGCGGTAAACCTGGACACTGGGCGTGCGAGTGCTGCTCCCCGAAGAAGGAGGAGAACGTGGCAGCACAGCCCACACCGACGTTTGGCAGCACCTCGGCACTCACTAAGACAGAAGCGGAACACATAGGGGTCAGCAAACGCCATCACTGACAAGGCCGAAGCAGATGGGTCCTGTTTCTGTCTGCTTCGACCCTCATCGGTGATGGCGTTTGCTGACCCTATGGGTCTTGTTTCTGTCTTAGTGAGTGCGGCTGCTGGTCCTTTCTGCCTAAGCCTTGGCCTGACTGGCCGCGCCCACGGCGGGTCTTTATTCTGTCAGCCTCCTCGCAGACGGAGTCGATAAGGAAGTCCATGGAGACTTGTCTTGTGCTGTTAGTGAGGCGGGCCGCTGTCATGTGTCCGTCCGGACGCGAAACGCGCCAACTCCCCCGGAATGCTTGCGTAAGATGGTGCGCTGATATTCGGCGTCGGAAATGTTGAACCCCTGAAGCACGGAGCTCCTTGCGCTTGAAGCGAAGATCTTGAAGGAACGCGCGAACATCCGCGCCTTTCGCGCAGCGGCTGTCCAAGAAAGCTTGGAGGCGATCACTCTGTGCGTACTCACTCGCTCTTTAGCTGGTACTCCCGGGAGACCTGCTCAACATTCCCCCTCTTCCTCAGACTTGTAGCGAACCCAGGAAAGGTACGCTTGAGCTCGTAAGGCTGGTTACTTGACCCAATACCCAGTGAACACCCAAGGAGGGAGACCAGATGCGCTGCTGAGTATGCGCGTGAGAAAGTACTAGATAAGATAACGTTCTATCTAGGTGTATGGTCCACGGCGCACATGTGAAATAACTAAAAGACATAACTTCAGTGACTCGCACGCGTAAGCGATCACCGAGGGGAAACTCAGACCATCTAAGGGTTTAAGTAGTCAACTGGTGCGGGCCATAGGAGCCCGCGATCAAGGAGGATTGAATGTACGAACTGGTAATCGGACTGATCGTCAACTGATCATCAACGCTGTCCACCAGATCGAGGTCGTAAATAGATGTTACTATGTAACAGTAATCAAAGGATCAGATCTCACTAAATAAATATATCAAACGAGGCGGTGCCTCGCTCGTCTCCACTCGCTCGCAGTCGGCCTCATTCGCGCGCGCGCGCGCTCCGGAAGTGAGTGCTCACAACAGGGAAGAGGGGAAGAGCAAAAGCAAGCAGGCAGCGCGCGGACAATGAAGAGGGACGCCAGGCGGCGATGGAGCGAACGCGTGAGAGAAGGCGATGGCGGCCTGCACGATACGTTCGGACAGAGGAAAACTACTAATCTCTGTTATATTTTCGTCCTCGCCGGGTGTAGATATTTTGTATGCATAGCCGGACATCGGAATATACTGGCCGGCTCTCAGTATGGAGTGTGAGGATGACATGGAAAATGGCCCGCAGAGTCCAAACGGCTCGTCGAGATCTCGTTAGATTCACCGTAGACGTAAATCAAAAAAAAAAAAAACTATTCTGTCCAACTCTGTCCGATCCGCCAATCGGGCCGCAAGGACGCCAGAAACGATTTGATGATGACCGCCTGGCTGCACTGGCGAAGAGCGCGCAGGGATTGCCGCTGCCGCACAGGGCGTAAAATACTAGTATATAGTCTCCCGATATGTTTTGTTGTGGGCCTTACAAGATTGGTAGTATGGTCCCATGTTGCACTCGTCAGTCGACAGGTGCGAAGCCAGCGCACCAACGTCTCAGTAGTCCAGATATCCGAGGGCGATGAAAAGCCCACTTAAGTTCTCACCGTCCGGATCGAGACACCCGCTTTCCGAGTAAATTCCCACGTGACAAACAACGCGTGGTCGAATACGCCCTCTTCTTCCCTTCGATGCACTCATTCTTCAGGGGAGGGGTTCATTTCTATGGTTTTCAGACATGAACCCCAACATATGGGGGCATATCTCGGCCGTGGTCGCTGTTCTGGCCACTTAACTCGGGGCGCAACCCTTCCTTTCGTCTCAAAGTACTCGAAAGCAAGACGGAACGCGGGCGACAAGTACTAGAATCTACCCTCTACGTCATCACGCATGTCCATGTCGTACCCCTCATCGTATTTTTCACTCCATCGCTGCAGGAGTTAACGTTTCTTTTTTTTGTCCCCCCCCCCACCCCCCCCCAAGCAGGTATGACATTAGGGAATTCTACCAGCCGCACGTTTGAATGTTCGAGCAACATCGATCATCCTCCAAGCTGCAAGCGGCTTGCCTCCCCCAAGTCCGTTTTTTTGGAGACCTTTAGCTGACAGCTGAGTACGAATTGCATTGTGGACGTTCCTTCTTTGCGCCGACTGCGCAGTGCACTTGCATGACCCCGGCGCATTACGTGATACTTATGAGTATCGCGGAGTCAACCCAGTCCCGATGCCCCAACAGCCGCTGAGCTCTTCTTGCTTATACCTTCCTCCATCCCTCTTCTTGAGAGTATCCCCTACCTACTCGACTCCTCCTCAAAGCCTATCCAAATATCCAAATATCATATCTCTAGTCTTCGTCTTATCAAACGAGCTCCTCACTCGGATCGCAACTTTCCAACCTCTCATCAAATATGGGTGGCGCCGTCGTTTCCAGAATTCCAATTAATACCGTCCGCATACAAAATCTTCCCTCGAACACTAATAGAAGTAGTCTCTTGGAGTCACTGGGCTGCCCTCAGGATACCGTCCTATCGCTTGAAGTCAGTCCCAATGACTTTACCAAGATGACTGCAACCGTCACAGTAAAGGACACACGTGAAGTAGAGAGGTTGCTGAAGCTTGATAACACGAGTCTGGGGGGCTCTTCCCGTGCGGCATCCAGGGTCTCAGTAGACACTCAATTTCACGGATTCACAGTAGTTGCCGGCGGCACTAATAGCGAGTTGGAGTAGGTTTATGGGATTATCTAATCGCCAGATCAAGCTGAGGGTGATGTAACGACAGCATTATCTCGATTCATGGCTTAAACGGACACGCGTTCAACAGTTGGGCAACCAGAGATCTCATGTGGCTTCGCGATCTTTTGCCCGAACGAGTACCGAACGCTCGGGTGTTGCTTTACGGATATAACGCGAATGTCCTCGAAGACTGTTTCTACGGCCCGGATCAACGAGCATGCCAGACTCTTCCTTCAGTCCCTGAAAGCCTTGGCGGAAATCGTAAGGGCGACTGTTCATTTGTCAACTCTTCTTGTTTGTTCGTTTGTTCAATTGTCACCTCCAGAAAAACCGTCGTGTGATTTTCATCTGTCATAGCTTTGGAGGACTGGTGCTCAAACAGGTGTGTTGACATCGGCTAAACGATTTGAGAAATGCTTATTTTATCGCAGGCGTTGATATTCATCAAAGACCAATCTGAATTTTCAGCCCTACAGGACGTCGCACTAGGAGTGGTTTTCTTAGCAACACCGCATAGAGGCAGTAAGCATGCCGACGATATGAGTGGTATTCTTGTCAACATGGCCAAAATCTCGTTTGATGCCAGGGCGAAGCGATTATTACGTACTATTCAGAAGGATTCAAACGAACTGATGGACATGGCTCTCAGCTTCAGAGATCTTCATACCGAACTGCAGTTCGCCAGCTTCTGTGAGCAGTTACCGATGAAAGTGTCTGGGGTACGTCTTGGTATTTTAGCTTGGATGCACGTTTTAACCTTTCTTGACAAAGATGGATCTCGGACTGGTGAGATTCGAATCATTAGCGAGCCACCGAACATCAGTCAATTGTTTCTAATAGCTCGTCGATCAATGGTCTGCAACTCTTGAGGTCGCCCATGCACCGGTCATTCCTGTAAACCGCGATCATGTGACCATTGCGAAAATTGACGGTCCAGGCGATGGGGTGCTCAACCTGCTCGTTAGCGAGTTGACGAGAATGATCACACATGCAGAGGAACATGGGATACTTGAGCCCCAGGTCAACCTACAGTAACGACCGAGGACAACGAAATCACTTCAGAGTGAGCGCCCCCGGTGCTTCAATCCGTGTTTACCCCGTATGTCAGGGGTGCGTTATACGAGTGAAGGTTGTTGTATTAGTAGACTGGGGAAGAGGGGAAGAGGTAAAGGCAAGAACGAGCGAGGGCAGGTGGCGCGCAGACAACAAGGAAGCGGCGACGAAGTGAACGCGTGAGAGAAGGCGATGATGGCCTGCAAGAGATGTGGGGATAGGGGGAACCTACTCTTTTTCTTTTTCTTTTGAGCTTTGTTTTTCTGTATCATGTTGTCCTCGCGGATGAGGTGTTACTTGTATGGCATCGAAATCTTGGCGGGCTCGGGCTTGGTATTGCTGGATTCGTGGGTCGTGGCATGGACAAACGCCCGCAGAGTCCAAACGGCTCGTCGAGATCCCCGTTCGATTCCCCGCACACGTCGTCATATCAAAATTTACTCCGTCCAACCCTATCCGAGCCGCCAGCCAGCCAGCCAGCCAGTTCGGCCGCAATGACGCCAGCTCCGATTCGACGATGAATCGCCTGTTGGTCGCGCTGGCAGAGCAGCGCAGAGATCTGCACCCGACTCGGACGCGCCAGGGCGGCGTGGTCATAGTCTCCCGACTCGGATATGGCCCTACCAGACTGTGCAGTGCACTACTCGCCAGGGTATCATCGACAGGCGCGAAACCAGCCCACCCAACGTCTCAGCAGTCCAAGAGAGTAGATAGAATCCCGAGGGCGATGCCTCGACCCGCCCGAGCGCTCGCGATCGCGTCGTTTCGTCCGCGCGCGGCCAAAACCGGCCGCCCAAAAACCTTCGCAAGACGGTGGCTGGTGATATTCGAATCGAGCATTTCTTTCCGGTTCGATCTAGTCTCACTTTCCATCAAGAAATCTGATCGCGCTGCGCATGTCAGGCGGCGGCGGCGGCAGCAGTAGCTCGGGGTCTTGATTCGGTCGCGGAATCGATGCAGTTGCCACGATCAAGCCTTCGATCGAAAGGTCGATATACGTACAACGACGACGTACAGTAATCGCTGCGTGTACTACAAGTCACGGGGCAGTGCTGATCGCGATCCATAAAATTCCCAACCATTGGCTCATCGACGAGACCTGCTACCGTTTCGCTTAAACACGAAATGAGTTCTCAAAGACTGGAATATGCTAGGCGGGGAGCTCAGCTCTTCAATCAAACACGGTCAAGAGCCTGCGGACGGTCGATGTACCCATCCGCACGCCACGGTACCGGGAGCGCAGAGGCCGCCTCAACACCGGATGAAGTTGCCGACAATCATGAGTGGGATACCCCATGTATCTCGGCGGATCGTAAACGAGAAGCAACAGCTGATGAACCCTTCCTCGGTCGCGGTTGTTCTAGCTGAGCCAGAGCCCTGGTCAAGTGCAGGTTTGTAACGAAATACGCAGGAGGTGAGCACTGCCTTCTGCGTCGAGTCAAACGCGACGTTGCCGTATTTCTGAGTCGCGCTTCATGTCAAGCACATATAGGGGAGGGGAGGAACAGCGCACACACCTCCCAATAGTTCACAGCCGATTCCTCCGCCATGAGTTCATAGATGCACAATCTGCCCTGCTCAGAAGAAAAGATCTCGGTAATGCCAGACAAACGCCCAAGCGAACGCACGTCTCTGAGCATGTGCCCATCCAACCCAACAAGCTCCGCAAACTCGCGATTTCCCTTGTAGATTTCCCCAGTCCGACGCCAAAGGCATGCGGGGATACCCATACAAGCGAAGACGCGATCGTAGTCCAGCATTAAACGTTCAAAGGCTTCCTCGATGAATACCAAGTCCTGAGTGACAGGCGTGAGCGTGTTTGATATCGCGTTAAAGAAACATGCACACAATATCGCGTAATGACTGCGCGATGGCCTGCAAGAGACGGTCAGCATGGCGCTATTCCACGAATGCTTCACTATAACAAAACAAAGCTCACGCGGAACTTGGGCCGCAAGACGGATAGGGGTTGCAGGATCTGCTGCTTTGACTCTTGCGACACGCTACGAGCCCACAACGTCGGCAGACGCCATTGAAGTGAGGAGGTGGACCTACTTGCAATCCATCCATCGTGACAGCCGAGAATAGCCCTTCACATAATTGTATGGCTTCAACAAGCCTGCCTCATACTTGGTCCGAATCACGCGCTTCAGACGCTCGTCGCGCGTTCCCGACGACGGATCGGCCGCGGTGAGGAGGAATTTCTCTGTCAAGCTTGCGCTGGGAAGTACGGGTGGGACGAGGTCGACATATCGCTGCAGAAGGTCATTGACCTGCGGTTGTGCCTGCTGCCCAGGGACAGTCGAAGCATCTGGCGTATTACTCCCGCTACTGCCAGGGGCCGGTGGGGGGGTCGCGCCCGATACGTCAAGCGCGGCACTTCCGAACGTATCAGTACCATGGACGGTGCTCCCAGTGAAGAAGGCCTGCTCGTCGAGAGTCTCAAGGAAATCGCTTCGAGGGCACGACGCATATGAGCCGTGTTGGCTGCGAGTGTAGACCATGCAAAGCGTGACTCACGACAGGCTCGAGAACTCTCGCCCGAACGTCTCATGAGGATACAGGTAAGTGCTCTGTGAGGCAGGCAAGATCGGCCAAGTGGGTGAGGGGGAAGGTGTCACAGCAGGCGCGGTGGACTGATTCGTGGCCGCTAATCGCACGGTGATGCCATCAGCTCCGTCGGTCTACGTTCGCAGACTATGGATCGGGAGACTGGGTGGAAATATTGGAGACGAGATGATCGCCACATGGCAGTCCGTCGCCCGGAGGTACGGAGGGTGGCAACGTGTGCGAGGAGAGAGGAGGAACAGAGAATCTGCACATACCGGGTGTGCTCATTTGTGGCGCCGGCGCGGCCACCGTAGTCTGCGACTGCGCTGCGCTCTGTCTGACCTGCTTGTTCTCGTCGTGACAAAGGTGGCCAATCTCCCGTTTGACGCTGAGGACGTAGTCGTAAGTCAGTGAGCAAGGACCTGATATCATCGCGCTCTGTCTCATGCGCGGACCGGAGGTGAAGGAGTGAGGTGTGTGAGAGTGGCCCCCGCAAGGACCAGGGAGGACGAAGATTGCGAGTCCATCCGCCCGTGAGACAGAAGTGGCACTCACCATCGCTGGCACGGTCTCCCTTCATCACAAGTCATATGACTGCGTCTGCAGTAGAGGCAGGCCTGATTCACCTTGCGCCGTCTTGCCGCTTTCTGAAGGCACTTCTTGCCATCTCCAAGAACGGCCTCATTGCTCTCACGCTCTTCAGTCGTTTCTTGCAGTGCAGAGGTGGTCTCAGTGGACGAGGTGGGGCCCGGGGTCAAGTCGGATGTAGGAGTGGCGGAGGGGTTGTTGAAGACCGTAGGGGTCATATTATGGGGAACGGCACCCCGTGATGAGGATGAAATATTCCCCAGTCCACCCATGATGAAGGCTGTAGGGGTTATGGGCTGCCGCCACCAATGATATTGACGGTTTGGTGCTGATCTATAATGAAAGGCTGATCTATATTGAAAGTCTGACATAGGGATATATTATGTAATCTTCCCATCGGGTGAAATCGGATCGCAGGAACTGAGCGCTTTCGACCGACCCTGAGTCGAGTCGAAGGTCCAAACCTTACGCTGACGCTGACCTACCATCTTTCAATCGCGATGGTGATAATTTAGCTGAACACTGTCCCCAATCCATGTTTACTACACAGCAATCAGTCAGTCAGTCGGCCAGCCATCAATCAGTCGAATAACAAATTACACGTCAACGGTGAGCGCGATCGCGACAGAATCTGAGGCCATGGAGATAAGCTGCACAACGATCAGTAGATGGTGATTCCGACTCGGGAAACGGCAATACCACACGGTCTGGAGCGGAGCGAGACACATTTACCCCAACATAGAATCATCGTTGTTATTTTCAATTTCAGCATGTCGGAAGCGCTCACCGCTTCACATCCGGCGTTTGGACCGCCGTGCAGTCCGAGATGACAGAGACAGACGTCGCAGCAGACAAAAGCTAACGCTTTTCCAGAATTCAGGAACGGACGGACCGATGTAAGCCGGAAAGAGAGTTCCTGTTTTTCCCGATCGTCATTCATAAGCGTCTTCGGGAGCGCGTGTTACATCGTCGCCGGTTTCGGAAGCAGAGCCTCTATGACGAGGGAATATCGACATAGTCGTGGTCTTCGGGAATCATGGTCTACGCTGCCGGGCGACCAGATATGAGATAATTTGGCCATTGCATGCGGGAGTGGGAGAACATTGACATTGGGGGCACTTGTCACTGCCGAGTTCCCAGTGACCCATAGTACCACAGCGGATCCGACGATTCGATTTCACCCACTTTAGCATCGCCGCGTTAGTGGGCGCGTTCATGAAGAAGTCGGTGATAGGGATTCTGGAACTGAATGCGAAAATAAAAGGAGGCAGATGGAATTTGTATTCAATCGGGGCCCCATCAGGGCGTAAATGCTGGGGGGGGAATAAACGACAACAGGCCTCTCCCTCTTCGTTGGCCCGCCAAATGGAGAGCTGACTGGACTGCCGGGCCACAGAGCAAATGGAGATCACAATAGGGCGTATAGCAGCCGTGATCGTGCTCCAGACACGACAAGTGAACAATGTAAATATCGTTTGGATCCCAAAGCTAATGGGTGTTGCTGGTTCAGTCGACCTCGGGTCGTTTTTGTTTTGGCCACTCTGATGCCCCAACCTCAAACAAATGCCGAACGTGTTGGAAGTGCAGCCGCTATAAGTGCCGCGCGAACGGACAATCCGGACCGTACGTGTAAATAATATAATTCGAATTAGTTATCGTTCGTTTTCAGTTCTTTATGCACAAGACTGAGGTCAGTACCGCATTCCTTTACATTTCCTTTTCGCCTGCATGATGCCGCCTGGTTGTCCTCTCCACTTCTGTGTGATCCTTACGTCTGAGCTGCCTTGCTTGGCCTCTATTGTCCTCTGGTCTCTCCGTTTTCAATCCTGTCGCATGAACTCGAGCGCGGCCCCACTTGGCTCGCTGCAAAACCCATGTGTGACATTTCACAGATCACACTCCTTCTGCGAAGAATTCAAACGCTTTCCCAGGGGATCGACAGAAGGCCTCTAGCGGCACCCCTCCCTCAGGCTCCTCTCAGACTCCCATCCATTCTGCATTCTGCAACATGGGATCCACGTTGTTTCTAAACAAGCTCTCTCCAATATAGCAGAGTGTCATAGTGCCATCTCCTGTGGCTCTTCTCCCTGACGGAGCAGTGAACGAACTCCGCGATGAAGGCAACGGCGTCAACTTTGATAATGCCTCCATCGTCGTGTGACCCATGGCTCTCTTCACAATCAAAGCACCGCATTTCTGGCTGCCTCGGTGCTATCCTGATTATGAAAACATTCTCCTCGCACGAACACCCGTCGTTCTGTCATTTTTAGCAAGCTCGGCGACAAAGGGGACGTCAACATGTCATCATCGTGTGCAAAAGTATCTCCATCATCCCTTGCGACTCCGTTCTCCTGACAATGGATTCTCTTTACTGCTGCTGTTAGTTAAAACTTGCGATAATTGTCAGTTCTTTTGCAAGGAATGTGATTATATGCGTTATAAGTAGGAAGATATCATTTGATAAGGGCTTAGCGTCAGAATCCAACAAGAATGTCATCTTAACCGCTTAAGACAGCTGCGATAACTGACTGGGTGGGAAGTGCAGGATAACGGTGCGACCTCGTAAACATAGCACTAGACTAGACTTGTATGAATCTTGACATTCTGGCCTGCAAGACACTGGGACCCAACAGAGTCTCGTGATATGGGTGCCATGAGTTTTAAAGACCCATCCATCGATGCTGCAGTACAAACCATGGATTGCAATGCCACGGACTGATGTCCAGTCGCTCTCAAGGGTCTGGATGGCACTACCAGTACTCGTGTCCCAGATCCGGACTGTGCGATCGTTTGACCCAGAGACAATCCGGGTGCCGTCTGGCGAAAACGCGACGGTTGTGACCGAATAGTTGTGGCCCTCGAGGGTCTTGACGGTGGCGCCAGTACTCGTGTCCCAGATCCGGACTGTGCGATCGTCTGACCCAGAGACAATCCGGGTGCCGTCTGGCGAAAACGCGACGGCTTTGACCCGATTTTTGTGGCCCTTGAGGGTCTTGACGGTGGCGCCAGTACTCGTGTCCCAGATCCGGACTGTGTGATCCGAAGACCCAGAGACAATCCGGGTGCCGTCTGGCGAAAACGCGACGGCTCTGACCGAATGTTTGTGGCCCTCGAGGGTCTTGACGGTGGCGCCAGTACTCGTGTCCCAGATCCGGAATGTGCAATCGTCTGACGCAGAGACAATCCGGGTGCCGTCTGGCGAAAACGCGACAGCTTCGACCCGATCTTTGTGGCCCTCGAGGGTCTTGACGGTGGCGCCAGGACTCGTGTCCCAGATCCGGACTGTGCGATCCCAAGACCCAGAGACAATCCGGGTGCCGTCTGGCGAAAACGCGACGGCTCCGACCAAATCTTGGTGGCCCTCGAGGGTCTTGACGGTGGCTCCAGTACTCGTGTCCCAGATCCGGACTGTGTGATCCCAAGACCCAGAGACAATCCGGGTGCCGTCTGGCGAAAACGCGACGGCTCTGACGGGACGTTTGTGGCCCTCGAGGGTCTTGACGGTGGCGCCAGTACTCGGGTCCCAGATTCGGACTGTGCGATCGTCTGACCCAGAGATAATCCGGGTGCCGTCTGGCGAAAACGCGACGGCTTCGACCCAAGTTTTGTGGCCCTCGAGGGTCTTGACGGTGGCGCCAGTACTCGTGTCCCAGATCCGGACTGTGCAATCCGAAGACGCAGAGACAATCCGGGTGCCGTCTGGCGAAAACGCGACGGCCGTGACCGGATAGTCGTTGTGGCCCTCGAGGGTCTTGACGGTGGCGCCAGTACTCGTGTCCCAGATCCGGATTGTGCAATCCGAAGACCCAGAGACAATCCGGGTGCCGTCTGGCGAAAACGCGACGGCTTTGACCCAACTTTTGTGGCCCTCGAGGGTCTTGACGGTGGCGCCAGTACTCGTGTCCCAGATCCGGACTGTGTGATCCTCTGACCCAGAGACAATCCGGGTGCCGTCTGGCGAAAACGCGACGGCTCTGACCGAATGTTTGTAGCCCTCGAGGGTCTTGACGGTGGCGCCAGTACTCGTGTCCCAGATCCGGACTGTGCCATCCAAAGACCCAGAGACAATCCGGGTGCCGTCTGGCGAAAACGCGACGGCGAAGACCGATCCTTTGTGACCCTCCATCGCTCTCAGCTCCGCATTCCATGATTGTTCCATCCCATTCAAGACCGTAACAGATTCCTCCAAGTCTCCGCGGAAGTGTGCACGGAGTTTGGAGCCGAGAGGGGCGAACGGAAGGGCAGAGTGGTAGACATGCAGGGCTGCAACGCCGATGGGATCAAAGAACTCAAGTGTAAACCGTTCAAGATCATACAGCATGTCAATGATGCCAATTGGAAGCCTGACGTCGACCAACATCTATAATGATGTGATGAACGGTCCACACCAAAATCAAGACAACTCACTGATAATCTTTGTCGAGCAAGTTGCAGTGCCGGAATGGCCACATCTAACGAGTCCATCAGACTCAGAGCCTCAACCCAGTACAAACTGTGATCGAAACAGAATGTTTTCAAGACGTCAAACAGCTCGTCCGATGGCAGCGAATTTGCTACATGATCCGCCCAATGACGGCAGGCGTATTGCATCGCAAGCGGAATGTTTTCTTCGACTCTTTTTGAGATATCTCCAATTTCGTTGTTCAACTTTGAATAGTCTCTGATCTGGCACATATCCCGGTGAAGCCTGTTTAGTTTCTTCAGACAATCGATGGCGAGATAGCCGTGGTGCAGTGAGGTATCAATTCGATATTCTGGCTCTTTGCAGCGGTTCGGATCAATGATAAAATCTGGGAAGGATGCATGCATCACTTGGACAGCCCCAGGGTCCGAAGGAATGATGAAAATCGAATGCAATCGCTGGAGAATGGTTTTTATCGGAACATCTTTGCTTGGATCGTCGCAGAGCAATGATGATATCGAATGTTCAGAGAGAGGGTTACAGAGTACAACAACACAACCAAGAACCCTTCGCAGGCGACCCAGTATGTCTGGATGGGATGATGGTGGTGGAAATGCATTATGCAAGACAGTGAGGTACAGCTGGTCTAGATGGTGATAAGGAGACTGATTCGACTGCCCAGGGATTTGTGTGGCAGAGACCAGGTCACGGAGCTGTCGCCATGGGTTTAGGACATTAGGATCTTCGATAAATCGAACTGCGGTGGCAGCAAAGATAAACAATCCACCTGACAGTTGGACGAGTGTGCGGACATCGCCCTGAGTAAACCAATCAAGTCCTCGGAGGCCATGGTCGCGGGACCCAACATGAGTGAGCTCATGCAACAAGAAGATTTCGATGTCATGGTCTACAGACGATTTTGGAATCTCGTGATGGAAGAGCGCATGTGTATGTGACTGGAGATGAAGAGGGAGGGATGGCACGTGCAGTTTGGGCTCGGGTCGACTCGTGAGGAAAATGGAAAACGGAAGGCGATCAATGTGGGCCGAAAGCACCGACACGATGAATGAGGTCGCGTCATCATCTTTGCACTCATCGAGGGCATCTAACACGATGACAGCCGGTGATGGAAATGCTTGCCCCGTATTGATGGACTTTTGGATCGGTTCGATGATGAGCTTTAGCAATTGGTTTGATGGATCAGAATACCAGATGTCCTGATTAGCTTTGAACGCCTCTTGCATAAAACGCGCGAGTGGTTGGTAGTACGTCGTGCCGAGTTGGTGAGCAATTGAGCTGAATACAAGCTTTGGATTGTTTCGCTCGCTATCGTTACTTGAGAAGAAGAAACTCGCGGCAAGCCAACCGTTCCCGTCACAATACTCGGCAACGCTCTGTGCGATGGTGGACTTGCCGGTACCGGCCACACCAGACAACCAGAAGATGCGGCGCCTGTTTGGGTTGACGTGAATAGGGTCAACTGGAGAAGTGACGGGGCGTTGGTTTTGTATAGCCTCAGTCGAGTCATTGATCCATTGATAGACGGTGGCCAACAGACTCTCGCGTGTGCGTTCCAAACATGCGTTCCAAACATGCGTGCCTCTTTCTCTCATCGAGGCAATTGAAGCGTGCCTTGTGAGCTCGAGGAAAGTTGGACAGGTCATCGTGAACTAAAATCAATGATGAATAATTTTCAGTGTGTTGAAATAGGTTTCTCGCCTCGGACATCATGGAATGTTCGCTGGTTGACCTATCAATCAAAGATATCTAATTGGTCACGATGAGATAAACGTACCATTCCCTCCCGAACCTCGCGACGAATTTCCTGAGTAATTCAGATGAACGAGACACATCCAACATTTCGGGGAATAACGCACGATGCCTTGGATTTGAATGTCGATGACCGCTACAACCTAGACTCGCGAGATATCAGAACTCATCAAGCCGTATGACCACTGGCAAGACTTGCAAGAAAGTCTTGGATGAGGACCGTCAATCCTTGTATTTGGCTCTGGATGGAGGCGGCATCTTGTCTACTACGGAGAAGCCGGACTACCTTTCCACGCGATGCGATCTTTTGCAGGTTATTTGTGATAGTTTCAAGAGAACTGGATTCGGAATAGTTGGAACAACTGCACCAATTTAAGAGCAAGCAGATAATTACTTGGAAAATTTTTGGACGAAATCGATGACGGATTCCGGGATATCTTCTTTACCTTTGAGTGGCCTGAAAACGGATTGTTCGAGGGTGTTCACACGGCGGATGAGCTGATCGATGTCGTCGATGTTGTTGATCGTGGTCTGGAGTAAGGCGATGTCAGATCATTTATCAGTTATCGGGGTGGTTTAGATTACCTGGACGATGTCAATGACTTGAAGTAGCCCACCCAGGGTTCCCTTGATGATAGTTCCTCCTGGAGGAGGAATCGCATCTGCGGTCTCTTTGAGGACGGAGATTAATCCGGCGACAGCAGTCGAGCACGCATTTTTTGCGCTATCTTTTGCAGCACGTTTATGAAAAGGAGAGAAAAGAGCTTTCGGCATAGTAGTAGGAGAGCGTGAATGTTGCTGTACGAAGAAGGCCTGGTCAAGTCGGCGATAGCCGAGCCAGATAACAGAATGTTAGGCGCTTATTGGTGGAGCCCGCCATTCATTATAATCACGTAATAACGGTGTTCCTTATGCTAGGCATCGTGCTGCTCTGGCCTGAGGACAAGTGCTACGAGAGTATTATCCGATAACCGAGTCGTGATCAGCAAAAAAGTAAAGCATGGAAACTAGGCGGCGTTGGTCTCCCTATACGATCCACTGGCGATCGGCTGCGCTTCGCAATTGCGGAAACGGACGGACCGATTCACGTTCGCTCTGAACTTATGCAGAGCTATCAATAGGAGGACTATTACCACGTTTCCTCCAGCTCGTCGCAGAATCCGCGAATGAGACACATCGAGTCCACTCCTTCGAGCTGACAGATCCCTCACGTCGTTCAGCACGTGATCACCAACATCGCTTGGGTAAGAGCAACGCACCAGCTTCGGAAACCCCGGCTCGCGCACGACGATGCTGACCAAGTTTTCGAGCTCTGGGCGCAGTCAGGTTATATAGCTCTGGCGTTTCCCGCAGCCATTCCAGACTCGGCTCCCGTGTATCCTCATTTTGCCCGTGCGATGGCGATGGCGGCGGCGCGGCGAGCGTGGCTGCGGAGGATGAAGGCAGAGACAATGCAGGGAGAGAGGATGCACAACTACGGACCTTGCTCTGCACCGTGACCTATCTTGGGCAGCGTACATGACCGCGCCGGGCATCTGGCGACCGCCGAATCCGGGTGCTGATATTGATGTTCTGGGGAAGATGGCGGCGCTAGAGACGGCTCTGAGCTCAAAGGGGGTGGGAAGTCCCGCGATCGGAGTGAGCCCTTCTTTGATGCTGCTGCTGCTGCTGCTGCTGCGGTGGTGGTGGTGGGGCTCGCACTGGGAGAAGTCAAGGCCTCCACTGTTGCACAGACCAGACGAACGAGGCCTTGCTTGAAGTTGTTTCAAGACGGAGGCATTGAGTGCAGTTCGAGGTAGGAAGCGATGCGGTAGATTTATGTGATCGTATGATCAAGGCTTGTGTCTGCAGATTGGAGCCGCTCGTAACTCGTGGATGTCGAGTTGAGCACTTGAGCCTCCAGATGCTGTTTGGTAACTCTGCTCGAGTTTCTCTCCTAACTGTGGCACTCCTGCAAAAAGATCCTGATTCGGCTGCCTGCCTGTGCCTGCCTGCCCCTGAGATTGAGAAGGGGAGAGGGGAGTGGGTGAGCCGTGGCAGCTGTGGCGGCGGCGAAGGATACTGTATTGTTGTTCTATTCAACGATGTGACGCCCCCGCAAGACAAAGAAGACGCCGACACGCGCTCCTGCCTACTCCTTTGACACGCCTGACGACAATGGGCCGAGTAGTCTCCCCCGACGCCACCGCCCTCGTCGTCTTCGAACGGCGTTCCTCACCTCTCCATTCACTGTCTGTACCTCATGTCCCAGCCTCTTAGATCCTTCTCCTTTCGTTTTTGACCAGACTCACCTGCGCAATTCTCGACCGTACGCACAGGTACGTTCTTTTTTTTCCCTCTTCCTTGCCGACACCTGGACCACTTGTATGTAACCTTACCCTTGCCTTCGAGGAGATATCATCATACTCGGAAAATAGATTCATAGTCCCAGTCGGAACGTCCTCGCATCGTCCCCGTTCCCGTCTGTCTCGCGCCGTTCGCGTTCGTGCGTTTGCATCCTCTTGCCCCTATCTCCCTCCATCCTCCCTGGTCTGCACCTACGTTCCCCTCGGGCGAACACTCCCATCGCAGCAACCGGCGCATCAGCGTACCGACATACAATGGATCAAGGCATCTTAAAAGTGAAAAACACGGGCAAAAGTTGTTTGGATGCTCGGGCAAACTTTTACAATGGCATGACACTACGATCGACCCAGCCATTGTACAAGTACGTCCTTTCAATCATCAGCAAAAATACAATCACACACCCTCTGCGCTGTAAGGATCTTGATGGCGAAAAGCTGGCGAACAAAGTCGTGGTCCTGATACCATGGCTCGATCAATTGCAGCCTCCTCTGAGATTACTTAAAACGGTCTGTGAGCAGCCCAATGACGAGAGCGAACCCCGGGATCGCTTGCTAAAACGCACCGTTCCACAGATGTTGACATTCGACGTCAGCCTAGAAAAGAGGGACGTCGCCTGTCCGGTTCATATCGTGCGGAACTCTTCGGAAATCAGGTCCATGTGTTTTCGGGTGTTTCAGGGATGCTGCGCGGTCTTCCGATCCTCCTCCCGATTTCTGACGGCGCCACACGTAAATTGATTGGTTCGTCGCACTCCAGCCTCATCGGTCTCTCTGACTAACACTAACATCGACATAGGACCAGAGATCGGCACAAAGAATGCCATCAGGAAAGCCCTCGACTTTGGATCCAAGCCAGCTGGCATAGGATCACAACAACTATGGGCATGTCGTGCACCATATTCCACTGAGGTGGAAACTAAGATCAGGCCGATACCCAGTGACTGGTCGCCTTGCGTCATAAGGTTAGCGGCAGAGTCACCAAACTCTGCAGCACGGAATACCTCGGGTACCTTTCCCACGTTGGCCTTGACTGGACGATGTCCACGGACAGCAGGCCGAACGTTCACTCACGGGCTTGTATATATGATCCGGGGCATCACACGGGGCTAATAAACAGTGGGGTTGTTAACCAGCCCGGGAGTATTGTCCGCATTGCTGGTAGTAGAGCGCATTCCGCCAGATATGCAGATATGAATACAGGAGTGTCAAGTCCACTCCGACACCACGTAATCCACATATCCTGTGGTCACCGGAAATGGTCACCATAATCCGAGTAAATGATCGCCGAAAAGCTCGCAACCTCATGCAGATCTGTCAAACACTGCACAATACAGTCAGCGGACGATGCCCCCGAGACGAAGAAAGCTCGCACATCAACCAACTCGTTTGGTAGGCCATTCAGCGCGAGGCTGCTCCATCGTGCGAGGCCAGGCAGCACACTCGCAGCGCGCAACCGCACCTCGCCTTCTTCTCCTTCTTCGCCAACAAAAATGTTTCGGGAGAGGCCGTCGAACAGTAAACTTGTCGAGCGGTCGAGCGCACGCTCGAGCACGAGGGCGAATTCTGATGATGTTAGCAAGTCACGTGTCTCGTCGAGTAGGGCGGTGAATTCAGGTTCATAAGTGTCGTTGTGTGCAGGGGGAAAGCCGCCGCGGGTCAGGAGATGTGATAGTGCCGAAGAAGTAGGTGGGAGAAGGGTAGAGAGAAAGCTGAGAAGTGAAAACGTCAACGGTATGAAGGTGCAGTTTGGTCATTGCCCCTACTTGATCCTCCGTTCGGTTCCTTCAAATGTGATTTCATGCTCTACGCGCCGCCGCACGTCGCTTATTAACCTATGCAGCTCTATGACGCCGATTTTGTTCTTCAGTGATACCCTGGATAATATCGTGGACAGGTCCGGGCAGCGAGAGTAGAGAGCTTACCCTTCAAAGACCTCCTCGACCCCTCTCCGCACCCTCTCGCCAACATCCTTCCAACCTACGTTGAGAATCCACCAACTGAGCGTTAAAAATTTGCGTTCGGTCTCTCCATTGACCCCTTCCCGCCATATGCCCTCTTCCAACCCGGTCTGTTGACCGAGCAGAGCCTCAATATCGTGTGAGCCCGCCATGTCGACCAGGGATGGAAATAGCATCGATGACAAGGAAAGCTCGTATTGGAGTCGGAAGCGGGCGTCTTCATCGCGCTCTAGTTGTATCACAGACTGGATGTACTTATATCGACCAAGGAGGGAGAGTTGGATATTGGTGAAAATGGTGAGAAGGGTGATAGAGTAGAGGGCAGTAAGCGTTCTTGTTACGGCTAGCGAGACGAACGAGGTCAAAGAACCCATGCAAGGAGCGCGACCGAATAGACGCACTAAGCATTTTGACCTCTCTCCACAGTTCCGCCTTATTCCTCGTCGAGGCGCTCAGCTGAGAGGAGGCAGAAAAATCAGTCTGCGATGGCGATGTATGTCAGAGATGGGGCGAAGCTGGAAAGTTGGGCACTCACGAGAGAGTCGCCATTGCTGCTGACTGCAGAGCTAGACACGACAGATTCTGACGGCGCCTTGAGTTCAGCGAGGGGCGCAGGCGCCGATTGTGATGACGATGGCGGCGCTTCTGAAGCTTGAGACGGATGGCCAGGTGGCGGCGGCGGCGGCTGCTGCTCTACCGTAGCCTCGGCCAAATGTGGGACGTCGAGTCGAGGGGACAGGGACGCAAAAGAGGCCGAGCTGGTTTCTGATCGCGCGTCCGAAAGCCGTATGAGTTCTACGCTGGAATCGAGCGACTCTGGTCTCGAGGACGGTCGATGATGGGCCGGCTGCGACAGCGCGGTCTGTTCCTGCTCGACAGCCCGGGGGTTCTGGTTTTGCCGCGTCTTCGCTGCGCGCGAGAGGGACTGGAGCTCAGCGGTCAACGCCTCGACGTCCATCTCTTCTAGTATGTGCTTGCTGAGCAGGGGCATGTAGGTCAAGATTGTGAACGAGATGTCCTCCATGTTCTGCTGGAATCGCCTGCGCATGCTATGCACGGAGTTCAACGATAAAGGAAAGGCAGGGAGCCGAATGAACCAATAGGACGTACTTTTCTCGTGCTAATCGTTGTTCTTGCACGCTGGCCCTCATGTCTGCGACGCGTGCCGTAGCATATTGGCCGACCAGATACAGACCCCCGACGATACCCGCAGAGCGGACGAATCTCGCTCGTCTCTCGTAAAATAGGGAGTTGGGCATTGTGGGAGGACATCAGGTGTCAGGGTTTGTGTGGTTTAAGGCCACCCATGGATCGCCAATTCCCGGGAGCACGTGTTACTACCGAAGGTATCTACCGTTTAGCAAACTCTTCTTTCTTATATCGTGTCAACTGCTCAGACAGTTGTCGCCACCTTTCCTGCACAATTGGCATCCTAGCAATGCTCTCCGGTGCCAAGTAGCCGCGTTTTTTCCAATTCGTGTACCATTCTAACATCCTCTCACTAAGGACAGAGCGTAATCGATCAGGAGGGAGACACGCACCAATATCCTGTCGACGCGTTGGCGCCGCATCGACACGGTCTGTGCGCCCTTTCACGCAATCGTACAGGGATAGGCGGTTGTAATATCTGCAGAATACAGTGCCTCCCAGCTTTCTCGACTGCTTTGATGGCGGACTTGGATGCGCGAGAAGGCGTTATGTGAATCGGTACCTTGAGGTGTTCGGCGCCCTGGAAGAGCCAGCGCTACATCAACAGCAGAGAATAAGCAACGAAAGCAGCGGCCGCACATCACCCAGCAACTTGACGCCGTCAGTGAGCATTGTGTATACACCCGCTCATCACCAGCTCCCTTGCCGTGATGGGCTTTTCGGATGACGACGTCAGTCGTCCCTGTTCGATCCAGTGGGCTATCCGATCGAGGTTCACGGGGGCATAAGTCTTGCCATTGATACTGCAAAAAAAACAGAAAGGCGGACAACGGACAAACAACAAGTGCGTGTCAGCGCCGCCTCGTCAAAGCGCGAACATTTTGTCACGCACGAATTGGTGAAGCCCTTCTTGGGAAAGAGCTTCGAGATGGTGGTCTGACCGCCCTCGAAGCCAGCCTTGGGCTTTCCGTTGCCCGACCGTGCCTTCTGGCCCTTGTGACCGCGCCCGGAGGTCTTGCCCAAGCCAGAGCTACGACCACGACCAAGGCGTTTTTGCTTCGCAGGTCATAAGAGCACATTCACCTCCATAATCCCAGAAAAAAGCTCACTGTGTGCCGAGACCCGATCGATGGATGAAGGTTGAATAGGTGGACGCGCGTGCTAGACGCTCCAGCGGCGGACATGGGTGGTATGGTCGAATAAATATCGTTGGAACCGGGTGCAGTCAAAAGGTCGGCAATACCCGGCAGCTGAAGTTCTGAGCTGACGCTTTCGCCGTTCTTATTGCAACGTGAGTGACACAATGGTGAGCTCGTTCAAATCAGAGGTGGCCACTCTAATTCGATATTTTCCTGAAGGGAGGTGGTGCTAGGTATCCCTATCCAAAGGAAGTATGGTCGCCTGCAGGTGCGTTTTGCCCAAGCCCCGACACGACGGTTACGCCTCATTCATCGAAGGTGGCTGGTGGACGAGGCCGTCAAACTGGAAGGCAAATACTGCAATATTGTTCGCCGGAATACTTGGGGTGTCATACGGCGTTTGGACTGTCAGTGCCGACAGAGAGGTAAGCACACTCTTGACTGCTACAGTATCGAGTGAAACGTTGGACTTGCAGTATCGCTACAATGAACCAATCCGAGCCATCCCCTCAATGCGAGTATGTCCATCCCCAGCGCACTCCGTATCGCGCTACGTAATTTCTTACTTATCTCTGTTCAGTGGGCAAAGCAGTACCGGGACTCTCGAGAGAAGAAGGAGGATGATAAATCGTAGAATGCGCTACTCTTCGCCTGTGAACTCTTAGTTGTCGTCTCGAGGCTGTCTGCGTCTTGATTCTGGGACCATTTGTGTTCGCTGTGAGACCAGCGTACCGATCAATGGTCACATAACATCGGCTGCTGGCGTTGACCTCGCGAGCGCCTCGTAATTTAGGTGCCAACTTCGACCACTCAGCCAGCCTCTGCATGTGGGCCTCAACGCCTGAAAGGTGGCTGGAGCCATCGTATGGCTCATCGATGAATTTGGCTGAGCGTGGACGACAGGTTGCCACCCCTGCAAATGCTTGCCATGTTGGTTCAACCAAAGAGACGATGTACAAAAATCACATCCGAGACATTTACTATAGACACAAGTCAGATTGCCCGTCACGTCCGTGTTACACCACGATGTCAAGAAGGCGCTCATGTCAGTCGCTGGATTCCTAGTCATCCTCTTGATCATCATCCTCGTCCTCTGCATTGGGGTCTTCATCCTCGTCACCACCCAAGCTCATGTAATCGTTCATACTGGTACAGAATCATCAACGCTACTCGTACGCCATGATGCCGATGAAAGAAGGCGTACCAGTATACAAGGGGCTTGGCGGCTTTCACTACCTCCATCACTATCTGCCCAAAATTCGGATTCAAGACTTCCTTATCTGTAAATTTATGTAGGACAACAAAAGAGCGGCATCGCAACAGGTCGATGTCCCTATCAGTCGATTCAGCTTCCGGATAGTCCACTTTCGGAACAACGAACTTATGGTCTTTATCAAAACCCTTGGGTGCAGTCTTTAGTTCATCGTCCCTTCCGAAAATGTTCTGCCGTCCTTTCTTGGAGAGTGGTTTTGTTGGGCCAAAATTCTCCACAAAGAGAGGGGCATTGATGACTTGGCGTAGACGAGAAGAGTTGCGCTGGATGTGCGATCGTATGGTTGCGAGCTCGTTTTTACCAGGACACCAGCTACCGGCCGCGAGTAGGCTTTCGTTTCCGGGCTTAACTATGATGTCAAGGTGATTGTTAAAGCCACGTCTTAAGGAAGAGAGTTTTCTCACTCATTCTGAAGGGTCGGGTATGTGGCGTCAGGAAATCTGCGTAGTATAGAGTTAAGACGTAAGGCAGGCGTACATGTGATCTGATCGTGTCAGTCGGAACACAGGGTTGACGCATAGTGAGGACGTACAACCAGCAAAAAGGCCCTTTCTTCCGCTTCTTGAAAAGGTCGCGGAAAAGTTTGTTTTGTACGGCGTCTTGTCGTTACTGAATCGAATCTGTACGGTCTCATGGCGATGTCGGTATTTTCAGAGAAGTGTAGGACGCACATCTCGGTAAATTCTGTAGATAACGTCCTTGGGTGGCAATGGTGGGATCTGCGGGTCAATTTCGGAAAACAGTTCTGTTAAGTTTTCTATGAAGAACTTGAATTCCGCTTCAGCTAAACGAAACACGGGTTCTAAAGGAGTCGCAGTGTTTATCAGAACCCGTGGGCTGGTCCTCGGGAAACGTACCATGTAATCTGAACCTAAAGACCGAGACCAGTCACACGGAATCGATATAGCTGGGGAGGGCTCTCACCATTCACGGTCATTGCATTCCGGATCTGCGAGTTGCAAGAGGAAGTTGAACGTATTTTGAGATATCCGACCAGGAGGGACTGCGGCGATAGATTGACCCTGATGTCCTTGGTTACGGTGTTATAAAGACAGCACTGACCCCGCCCCGTCTTTGGTGCTTGGACGACTTTTCCCACAACTTGCTGACCGTCTTTCAGAGCATAGCCCTCCCCCTCCCCATCCTCGTCGCTGCGAGCGATTTTTCCCCTCTTGCGAGGCGAGCTACTGTTCAGGCGACGTGGCTTGACAAGGGATGCCCGCTTTCGCTTTCCGATGCGTTTCTTGTTCTCCTGATCGCTGTCGTCATCAAGCGCATCACTGTGCAGCGATTTCACATCGTCATCGCCATCTTCCTCATACGTATCGTCGACGGCGTCTTCTGGCCCAGAAGCGGTCGTTCCTCCTTCACTGGGTGGCGTTGATGCCGCCCGTTTCGGTGTCTTGACTGGCTTCCTGGGCGCACTGGAATTCTGTAGCGAAGGACCTTTATTCATGTTCGCGCGTGTTGATCGTGCCTTGGGGGGCATGGCAAGATGAATTTCACTGGCAGAGAGGCCTTTGGGTAACTGACGCGCGCGCCGACAAAAATTAAAGGCGGCGATACCGACACGTGACTGGCCCCTCGATCCTTGCCTGGCCTGGTCTATCACTAACTCGAACATAAACGCAGGCCGTGGCGTGTGTTGAAAGGTTCTCAAAAGCGCTCATATTCCGAATTCGAGTAACTACTGTCAGCTGTCATCGTTCGCACTTGACAACAACCCTAGCGCTGCGAGGGGCTGGCTCCTGACTATCCCTCAACTGGGCATGCCCTACACGTGCCTCGTTCGTACCTCAGTCCCAGGTCGGTCACGAGTGAATCGGGAATCCAGGATACGGCGTCTCGCACAGTTATAAATTGAACCCTCCCTCCATTCATCATCCCTACACCCGCCCAACATGTCAGAACCCATCCCCATTCACCCGGTTGCTCCTCGTCTCAAGGACGGGCCAAAGAAACCTCATGTAGGGCCGACCATCAACGAGTACAGGGCCCTCCATGCCAAGACGATCGGACCCAGCTCAGATGAGTGGTGGGCCAAGGCAGGTTGATGTACTGATGAAAAAAGTTCGATGTCCGCTAAACTGCCGTCGAACATTTTAAAGGTCGCCCGCGAGGCTTTGCACTGGGACAGACCCTTCCGGAATGTCCGATCTGGTGGCTTTGAAAAAGGTGACATCGCCTGGTTTCCTGAGGGGGGCCTGAATGTGTCCTACAACTTGCGTTGACCGTTGGGCATTGAAACATCCCAACAAGGTTCGTACCCACCCATAGATTATGATCAGTGCCATTTCCGGGTATCTCCGTGTCTGATCGCTTACCTCTCCCAGACTGCCATCATTTACGAAGCCGATGAGCCCAACGAAGGTCGAGAGATCACCTATGCTGAATTGCTAGATGAAGTTTCTCGTGTTGCCAATGTACTGAAATCTCTCGGCATCAAGAAAGGCGACACCGTCTCTATCTATCTTCCCATGGCATGGCAAGCGGTCGCTGCGCTCCTCGCGTGTGCGCGCATTGGTGCCATCCACTCTGTCGTGTTTGCTGGCTTTTCTGCAGAGGCTCTTCGTGGCCGTATCGATGACTGCCAGAGCCGGGTCGTCATTACCGCCGACGAAGGACGTCGCGGTGGGAAGACTATTGCAACCAAAGAAATAGTCGACTCGGCACTCAAGAGCTGCCCGTACGTCGAGCACGTCCTCGTTCTTAGGCGCACGGGGAACAAAGTTCCGTGGACGCAAGGCCGTGACAAGTGGTGGCACGAGGAGACGGCGCGAGTCCCCAATGAGTGCGCGCCAGAGGTCTTGTCAGCGGAAGATCCACTCTTCATCCTTTATGTGAGATGCCTGCTTGCACATGCCCGTCGGCGCGCATCTGAACTCGCTGCAGACCTCTGGCTCCACGGGTAAGCCAAAGGGTGTTGTACATACGCAAGCCGGATACCTGCTCGGCGTAAACCTGACTCTCAAATACGTCTTCGATGTCCATCCCGATGACAGGTACGCGTGCGTGGCCGATGTCGGCTGGATCACGGGACACTCGTATGTACATCCGTGCTTCTGGTTCTGGTTTACCCAGGCCCTCTAAAATCATGTGCCATGTGCCACTCTGTAGCTACATCGTTTACGGCCCGCTGTCGAACGGTGTCACCACCACTGTCTTCGAGTCAACCCCCGTCTATCCCTACGCCGTCGCGCTACTGGCAGGTAGTTGATAAACACAAGTTGACGCACTTCTACACCGCCCCGACGGCAATTCGCCTCCTGCGTCGTCTCGGCTCGGAGCACGTAGGCGGCCACGACTTGAGCTCTCTGCGAGTCATCGGCACTGTCGGTGAGCCGATCAACCCCGAGGCTTGGAACTGGTACAACGAGAACGTCGGAAGGCGCCAATGTGCGGTCGTCGATACGTACTGGCAGACCGAGACGGGAAGCATCATAATCACTCCATTCCCTGGCGCTATCGAGACCAAACCGGGCTCAGCGACCGTACCCTTCTTTGGGATCGATCCCGTCATCCTCGACCCCAAAACAGGAAAGGTGCGCTGGTGATCCTCGCAACGCTTTTCGGAGGCGTTCAATTTTTTTTTTTTTTTTTTTCCTTTCGCAGGAACTGCCTGGCAATAACGTGGAGGGGTTGCTCGTGCTGCGAAACCCGTGGCCGTCGATTGCGCGCACGGTCTTCCAGGATCATCAACGCTACCTGGAGACCTACATGAAACCTTACGCGGGTTATTTCTACACGGGCGATGGCGCTGCACGTGATGAGCACGGTTATATTTGGATTAAAGGTCGCGTCGATGGTGAGAGCGTCGCCTGTGGCGTGATCTTCCATCTTTCCAACCCCCCTGCATCACAGATGTGATCAATGTCTCTGGACATCGTCTGTCGACAGCGGAAATTGAATCCGCGCTCATTCTGCACCCCGGGGTCGCCGAAGCTGCTGTCATTGGTGCCGCCGATGACCTGACGGGGCAGGCCGTTTACGCCTTCCCCACCCTCAAACCGTGTGTCAATTTCTGTTTTACCGTTCGGTGATCTCGCATCAGACTCGCTGACCCCTCCGTTTCGTCAAATTCCCGCCCTGCTCTCGCTCGCAGCGATTTCAAGTACGACCGGGACGACGAGTCGGGTCTTTCCAAGGAGCTCGTGCTCCAGGTTCGCAAAGCCATCGGGCCGTTCGCGGCGCCAAAGAAGATCTACATCGTCAACGACCTTCCCAAGACGCGCTCCGGCAAGATCATGCGCCGCATCTTGCGCAAGATCGTCGCGGGCGAGGGCGATCAGCTCGGCGATTTGAGCACGCTCGCGGAACCCGCGGTCGTGGATCAGATCAAGGTCAAAGTAGCTCAGAGCGCTTAAAATTCCCGTTGGCCGTGGCCCCCGCGATCGCAACAGGAACGACTCGGCCTATACCATCTAATCCTTTCTTCCCCCTAAACGTGATGTGTCTGATCTTGGATGTCGTGCTCTTTGTCTGATTATAGAAAGAAAGACTGAGTTTTTGGAAAAAAAGTCGATGTGCGGAAATGCGAATGTGTACAGGACGCATTTGTAATGTTGCGTAGAATAAGGGTATCGTGAATAGCAGCGATGTCTTCTCTACTTTGTCAGCGTCGTCGTCGAGACCGTCTAACGATCCACGGAAACGTCCAATGAACACGCAAACGAAACGCGACTCTCGTCTCCCGTCCTCCTCCCTCTAGGAACCCCCTCCTCCACAGGCCATCAAGTTGCCTTGCCTGCGATCATCGCACGGTGCCGCGCACGATATCAGAGTACAGAATGGAGGCCTCCGCGTTCTCGTCGGGTAGAATTTCCCACCCGTCCTCGTCGAGCGCCACGAGGCGACCGTCAATCTCCACGATCTCGAACGCCTCCCCGTCCGTCATCGTCATCACCTGCAGCGCCGCCGCCGACGGACGACGACGACGACGACGACGGGACTTGGCCGGCCTCGCCATGCCGAGCAACACGGCGCCGATCAGCTCCTCTTCCTCTTCCTCCTCTCCTCCTCCTCCCTGCCCTTCCCCTTCTCATGCCATTCCTGACGGCGGACCTCCTCGTGGCCGTCTCCGGTAGAGCGAACGACGTCGTCCTCGTCGCTATCGTCATCGTCATCGTCATCGCCGGCGGTGCGCATGTGCTGCGAGCCGGTCATGCGGTGGTAAAAATCGAGGTTGCGCCCCTGCGAAGGCCCGCGTGCCGTCGTCCCGGCGTTGCTCCTGCCGCTGCCCGCGGCGCTCGGAGCTTTGCCATCGGCGGTCCGACTCGATTGATTTGAGGTGAAATTTGCGCTCCTCGTGCCGCTAATATGAGTGTGAGTAAGGGGGAGAGAGCAACGATCAAAGAAAAGAAGAGAAAAAAAAAAGATCGAAGGGCCAGAGATCGAGAAGTGCGGGGGTGTGAGACATGCGAAGGCGACTTTACCTCACGGCCGGCCCTGCGTCGTTCCTTGTTGGCGTGCTTGCGCGCGTCTCCGGAGAGGTGTTGGGGCGTTGTGTAAAAGCCGAGACGGGACATCGGGGTGTCGGTATCTATGATTGTGAGGGGCTCGGTTGTGGTGTTTATGCTGTGCTGGGAGAGCCGCGGGGTAGTAGTAACGTCGTAGGGATGATAGTAGTGCCCAGATGCTTTTGGTCGAACCGAAATATATACGGCAATACTGTACAGCCATGAGTCATGTCGTGGATACCGGCAAACGTGCTCGTTGACGATAGGCCGGTCGAGCGATGACTAGACTGGTGTGACTCGATGTTGCCGAATATTGAATCGAATGGGTGCTGACTCGGGCGATCACGGCATTGCACCGAGTGGCACTGGCGGGACACAGACACAGAAACACTGGAGCAGCTGGCAGCACAGGCACAGGGCGGCGGGCGGTACCATTGCTGTACTCAGCACTACTCCAGTGGCCTGTCTGTCTCTGAACTCTGTGCGTGAGTATCGCCATTGAGAGTGCGAGAGCGAGATGAGGAACAAGGCGCAACGTAGAGTGGGAAGAAGGGCAGTGTTATGTTGCTTGTGCGCCAGTAGCGCCACTACAAGAAGGCATTTGTGCTGGCAGTGCCTGAGGCCCATGGCCACACTGGCTTGATGCGTACGGGCGCGGTACACTTACCCTCCCCACTCCGCACACATGTCCATCATTCAACCCGATAGAGGAACATCAGAAAGGTGTCTGATGTGATGTCGTTGTTGGTTTGCTTCTTTGGTCGCCGACTTTGCGCCGGCGGCCGTGGCCCGCGTGCGCCGCAGCGGAAGAGCACACGTGCTCGTCTGTCGCCTCTCCATTCCATACGACGACCATCATGACGCTTCTGAGCAAGGGCAAAAGCGAGGGGAGCCCCCCTGGGCAGCCTCTGTTAGGTGCGAGCGACGGTGGCGAAGCTGGTTCGTCAGCACCCCCGCCACCGTCCTTCGAGGAGAGCGCGGGACACCGGGTCGTGTCATTCGACGATGGAGTTGACATGTTCCCCGCAGGAGGCGAGGAGCCTCCCAACTTCACGCCATACGAAGCAGAGCACTGGGTGTCGAAGAATGGGGAAATCGTTTCTCATGATCACCACCTAAACGAGGACGGTGTGTGATGTCCGATCAAGCTGTTTAGCTCAGCGCCGCATAATCATTCATTTGACCCTGACAGGTGAAGCACTTTATCGCTTCTTGCTCTCACAGGCCGAGATGCCACCGACCTTGTTCATTCATTGCCGTGGTACACATGATGAAACGCGAACGCAACTGATCAACAAGACAGATTCACGAGGCCGCCGGTACACGGATACGGAGAGCTACACCGAGACGGTGACGGATTTTGACTTCAAGATTGAGCACGACGTCCCTCCGCGTGCGACGCAGTGGACAGTAGGGGACGAAGAGCCTGCCTACCGGGGTCGCATGACCAGAGAAGTGGGACTCCCGGGAGGGACGAGCTCGGCGGACCGGGAGACGTCTGAGCGGTTCAAAGCTTGGCGGAAGGAGCGCCACAACCGCGGGCTTCCACCGTGGGTGGCACCCCGAAACGACAGAATTGAAGGACCGGCCGGGTTCCAGACGGGTGTAGCACCATATCCGGGCAGCACGGACGTTCTCCCGTCATCTTGGACTTTGCGGCAGTGGGCCGATGATTACTGTCAAAGTCGGAAGATTTTCAAAGAGATGGTGTATGAGAAGGTACGAGCCCGAACCCCATTTGTAAGGTGGAACGTTGAGAGGTGATGGTCGGATCGGTTCGGCAAGGTTATTTATGGATGGGACCTCGAAAAGCTTGAAGGTGCCATTCGGGCCGCCATCAAATCCACGCCGTACTATGGTGACCTCGTTCAAGTTAGCTTCGAGTCAGGGCAGCAGAAGGTGATCGTGCGCCCTGACACGGCCATCTCGAGAGCGCTGGACAAACCGTGGCTCAAATTTTTGCTCATCATCACATTGATCTATCCCTTTATATGGCTATTCAAGCGCTTCCATCAACGCGGCGGGGGCCGTTGGGCGGTTGGCGGAGGCGCGTATGGGCTGAAACGATGGGGGCCTGTGTCTATGGGGAGTGTGGGTCAGGAGGGGGGCAAGGTGTTGATTGGCGAGCGAGAGGGAGAATGGTTCAGGAGATGGGAAAAGACGATCCGAGAATCAGTTGTGGGAGGAAAGGTGGAGGAGGTGGCGATGAAGGAACCGACGCCGACATTCGAGCTGGAGCTGGATGGGATCTAAACGTGATCCGAGTTGTTGTTGTCAAGGCCCGTTCCTCGGTTTCATCATATCTTAATAATGTCATCTCTTCCCTCTCCCTCAATGGTCCGTCTGCTGGCCACCAACGATGCTTTCCCTCGCTCTCAAGGTCGTCTGGCTCGTCTTTGCAGTCCTCGGTCCGTCTTGTCTTTTCCCCTTCCCGACTCATCCTCATCCTCACACAGGCGTCCCCGCCACCTGGTTCGTCTTCATCCCCTTTGCCTCGGCCATCGGGACATACTGGGCCTCGATTCTATACTGCATCACAGTCACCGTCCTTGAGATCGCCTTCTGCCTCGGTATGTTCCCCTTCCTTGCCTTTCCCCCCTCCTTTTCACCCCCAAGTCGTCTAGGTATGATATGGAGGATGATTCCTTCCAACATGCCGCACTCGTTTTGCGTCGTACAGACCGTGATCATCGCTCTCTCCTTCCACGTTCTCACCGGCGTAGTTGGGTGCTTTACCTGGGCCTCGTATCTAACCGTCTTCAAACCGTACAGTTCGATACAAGCATCCGCATCGTGAGACCTTTTCCTGCTGCAATTCTCGTGAGAGCTGAAATGTCGTTTCCTAGCGCTCTCTTATGGCGGAGAGCCTACTTTTTGTTTGTCGTCGCCTTTCCGTTGCTCGCTTTCACCGCACACTTGACTGCCGTTCTCAAGACGAATTCCGTCCACCCTGCGAACGCCATGCACTGCGACAACACTTACCCCTTATGGTACGTCCCATAACCCTCACGGTGCTCTTCCCATTTCAACTTGCCTTTCGGTAGGCCTCGTCTCTTGGGTTACGCCGGCGCGCCTATCGTCCTATTTACCCCTTGCTTTGTCCTTTCAATTGTCACCGCTCTCCGTATATGCAGGATGCACGCCAAAGTACGCGAGCTTCAGGCAAAAGAATCAGAGTCAATTCGTGCCCTCGATGGTGGCTCCCGTATGGGTGGATCTCAACAGTCCGCCTGCAACAACGCCCGCAAGCGATGTCACCTACAAACTCCAACCGCCGCCCCTAGACGGTCAGACGGGCGCGGCGGTCGACGTACAGCCTGCACCGCAAATTGACTCGCTCTTCTTCGCATGTCTCGCTTCCGATGACCTCCAGGAACCGTTGAGACGAGCCCTTCGACCCCTCGTTTCCCGATCGATCTACCTGCACTTTCTCCACTGTGCATACCCACCTCTTATCTATATCACCCGTCCCCATCACCGTCGACCAAAGCTCCGAGTTCCCCTGACAGTCGTCCGCGATCGAACTCCCTCCCCCATTGTGTTTGCAGATGCTCCTTTGCCTACGCCCCACCGTAATCACGTTCAGCTTGATGCTGCCGGAAAGCCTTGTAACAATTGCTGTACTTTGTGCAACTACCGCGAACCCGGGATAACTCTCCCGCCTGAGGCGACGGTCTCTGGTGAGCCACCCGCGTCTCCCACTTCACTTTCTCGTGCCCCAATCTCGCTCGAGATCAACGAGAGGATGCCAAGGTTCCATCTTCCTACACGGCCGCCTCCCAATGGCTTACGGCCTAGCCTTGAACTCTCGCCGGAATACGTGCGCGCGCGGCTGGAGGAGGATCGTGCCATTTTCGCCGGAGGCCTAGGACACCTGCCTGCGTCACCTTACTCATATTATCGCACACCTTCCGCAGGAAGAAGTCCCGATATCGCCGCCTCTCTTCCCAGCATCTCGTACACGGATCATGCGTTGGAGAGGTTGCCAGAGGTCGACGAAGGGGACAAGGGCAGCATCGCGAAGAGTGAAGGCGATCTCCCAGATCAACGCAAAACGATGTCGATGGACTACCCCGAGCCCCCGCGTCTCAAGCCGATCAGACAGTTCTATCGTGAGCGAACTTGGGTTCTTCGTGACAGACGAACTGATCGCAATGTCTCGCAGGGTCCGCTCCTCGCCCTTCTGTCGGCCGCCCGCCAGGGTTGAATCCACCTATCTGGCGGATGGTTGTTTTCCAGATGTGCGTTGGGAATTTCATTTCTCCGTCCATTAACTCAAACCTCCTCTTGGTCATTTACAGGATTTTCTTCTTCATCCTGATCCTCGCTTCGTTGAGCACGCTCATCGACTTGGTCAGGGATCCGCAGGCTCCGGTGGCATTTGGCACGCAACATGTCGCCATCCTCTTGGTCGTTTGGTGTCCCCCCATCGTCTTTGGTTCGTCCGAACAAGCCTCCGTCTCTAAATCGGTCTAACCTATCTTCGCAGGTTGTATCCCCGGTGTTCGCAGCTCATTCTGCCCTCAGCAACCATGCGCATAGTGTTCGCCAACTAACTTTTCTTATCACAATTGCAATACCTTACGTACCTTGCGTTCCTAATCTCGGGGAACAATGCTTCGTTTAGGCCAGTGTATGCATGTTTTTTATGGGAAAGTGCGGATGTATTGTCAATGTATAGATAGCTCATAGATCGCTCATTCACTCGAGTGATACCTAATACGATGGGCTGGCTGCCAGGGGAGAAGTCATACACAACGAGTAGTAGAGAGAGATTACGACCCGCGCCGCGAGACGAACGCCTGTAAGCCATGCAAGTTGTATCAGAGCCAAACGACGCCCAGGCAAAAGGTCTACCTCTAGATCTTGGGACGTCGCCACTCCTAGGACAAACTTGCGTTCGTAATCTGTGACTAGAGATGGACGACGGTCCCGTCACCGCTTACTGATTCTGCAAACGACCACGTACTGAGCGCAAAGACGTTGCTCTTCAGGAAGCTCTCCAGGTCAGCCAGCGGAGTGTCGGGAGTGATGACCGTGTACGGATTCGTCCTGGGCGATCGATTGAACTTGGTCATGCATGCCGAGATCTTGTCTGTCTACGCGTCCGTGTCGAACGTCATGTGTGTTGCTTGTGAGTCCCGCGCGTCCCCCCCAACCCAACCCAGCAAAAGCAGAGGAGAAAGCGGCGCAACGCTCACCGGGTTCACCTCGCCCGCCTCCCATTTCTTCTTGAGGGTGGCGACTTCGACGTAGCCTAGGAGGTTACGACGCTTGCCGAGGACCCTGTTCCGCAGATGCGTTTTGGTTTTCGGGTTTGGTTTGGCAACGAGAAGAGAGAGAGAGAGAGAGGGGGGGGGGGGGGGGGCGAGGCAGAGTGCAAGTCAGCGGTTGGCTCTCTTGCAAGGCAGGCAGGGATACACGCACGGTATGTGGGAAAAGTCGCGGTCGTAGGCGAGTTCTATCGCGTGCGCGATGAGCTCGGTTCTGGGGAAACAGAACGCCGGAGGCAGCTGCAGGTCCTGGGAGAGGATGATCCGATTCGCGTGCGTATAGGTACGGATTCGAGACTATGCGTGCGAGGTGGGGACGCACCTCGACCACGGCGCCGCGATACTTTTCCGGCGGCGGCAGCGTTGGCAATGGGTTGTTCGAGATCTGTACGGTGGTGGTCATGTTGGTGGTGGAAGGCAAAGGGCGGTTTCTCTCGATAATCGCGACCGAGGCGGAGGTTATTACGAGATCATTCCAATGACGCGCCTTTGAGACCTTCCCGCGTCTCGCGCGTCTCCCCACTCCAGGCGCGCGCATACACACACCCAACGCATGGACACGACAGCCGAAGGTCAATCAGAGCCAAAGCCCATCCGTCGGTTGCAGGAAGACGTCATCAACCGCATTGCCGCGGGCGAGGTGAGTCTGGCGT
>JAGFNK010000132.1:0-116070 GCA_025769875.1 Russula earlei | reverse complement strand
TTATTCAATTAAATCCATGTATTAACATACGCCATTGTGTTAAGTTTATCCGAGTCTGCTAAGGCTAAATTGATCAGGCAAATTAAGTGTATATGATCCCCCTGGTGATTCGGGGCGACTCATGTTGCATCTTAGGTTACATAACTTGGGCACTGAGCTGCCTCTCTTAAGCATTTGACTAAGTTCTAATTGTTTGGGTTGACATATTTACAATAATGCGATGCATGAGGAGAGGGCAACAAATCAATCAATTGTTTTAAAATAATTTGTAATCTGAGCTGAGTCAATTCAGTGGTCAATATATTTCACCTTTATTGACCACTGAGTTGAGTTTTAGTGGACTGGACTTATCCATTCCTGTCCGTTGTGTGTAGGGTCCCCCGAAGCGCCGGAGGGCTCATCGGTGGCCCGGAATATTCCGACGGCTGCCCTGGCAGTGGGTCGTAGGGAATGTGGACTATATTCCCATGAGCAGCGCGAGGAGGACGACGAGAGTCCCACAATCTCGGTCCTCCGACTGGTTTGTTGTGGTGTTCTCTACAACATAAAGTCAACTTCAGGGATGCAATTGAGTTTGACGAGGTCGGCGCACTCTTCTGAATGAACTGCGAAGGATGGAGTAACACCAAGGGCAAAGCAGAGAATGGCAAAAACTGTGGAAGAGTGCATTGTTGATTTAAAGTGGAAGTTATTGAAGTATATCGAAGCACGAACAGGACGGCAGTGGAGAAGATGTAGAAACAGAGTTGGTAACCAGTACCAGGTATGAAATGAATAGGAGGAGCACAGCTGGAGAACTGTTCCATGGCATTTATCTCTCTCTTCATAAGAGAATCATGAGATGGATGCCACCTGATAACCACAAGATCGGTATTGACTGAGTTCCATGCATCAGTTGTCTGTGGTGCTTCATACCATCATTCATCAATTGATGTATGGCTGATATCAACTAATCAATCAACTATATTACAAGCTTCAGCTTTGTCTTGTCTAAAATGAAGGGGGTGGGAGAGTCGACGAATCGGGCGGTCCCCAGTCGGCCCCGGATGGCAGGCCCCTATTTGCGCTGAAGACGCATACCGCATCCCTGTCCTGTCCTGTCCTCTGTCCTCCCCCCCCATCTCCCATCTCCTCTATCCAACTCCCGCCCCACTCTCCTCCTGTTGCACAGCATAGAGCACAGCTAACAGGCCAAGCAACCCACCTTAGAGGTTGTGCTAATGCTCAAGTGATATTGGGTTGTAGAGTGATATGTATACTCATCTACATGTATGGTATTTATACCTCTATGACCCAGGGCTGTTCCTAAGACCAAAAGAGGTGACTAAAGGTGTCCACTATATTGTGCACACAGTGACATGTGATGTGGAAACATTCTAGATGCAGCATAGGCTGCATCTTGTGATAGATAGCGTAGTATGGGTAACCCTAGTCCCATATGCGTAACTACTACAGTTCTGTCTAACATAGAATATCTATGAGTGGATCTAGAACCTTGTAATGAAGGTCTTTGCCTTCTTTGATCCATTTGGGTTCCAGTTCAACACCTCCCTCCTCCCCCATCCTTCAACTGTTGTTCAGTTCAAGATGTTCACAAGGAGTTGATGATGGTCTTGGACATTTTGTGTGTTTTTGAGTCCCCCCTCCCTTTTTTTTCATTTTTCTGAAAATAGGGGTCATGCTCCATTTCACTTCATCCTTTCCTCTCCCCTCCCCTCACCTCTCCTCCACCCTGCTCTCTACTTGGGGATTTCAAGGGCCCACAATGGGCCGTTTTCCCCTCTTGCAAATCCCTCGCCCGGTCCTGGCAAGTGATGATGGTTTTGTGTGGCACAGACACCGATTTGGTGCATTTTTGGTTTCACCCCTCTTGCAAATCCATTGAGGGGTTGTGGTGTGGTGTGGATCATGCTTTCCTCTCCCCTCCCCTCTGCTCCACCCTGGTCCCCTCTTCCCAAGCAGGCCCCTGATGCTTACACCCTCTGGCCCCATTTCCCTCTCCTCCTGTGTCACTGGAGTGGCAACAATGACGACAACTCAGGCATGGCCATAGCCACCTTGCGACATCCACAAATTGTGAGCATGGCCCATGGCCTCTATGATGATCTGGCTGCCATGAGCTTTTGTCACAAGAACCGGCAACCAGGCAAGCCTACCCGGACACATCTCATGTTTTCTGTGCATTTCCATGACTCATTCAACCTTGCATGTACCACCTGTTTCCTGCATGTTCTAGTACAATTGCCTCACTGCTACCTTGTGAATACTATTTGATATAGTATTCTACATGTATATAAGACTGCTACTTAATGAGAATAAGCCTCAAGCTTGTTCTCCTGTGAATATCACTGGATTCCTGCTTTGGATCTTGTAGGCTTGCAAGTAATCAAGCATTTGCCTCGAGAAACCTCCCATCTCACTAAGTCTTCAAATGTGAAGACTTCTCAATAGTCTTTCCACTCCGTGGTACATAATTGCCTTGGCATTATCATCACCGAGATCCCCAAAACTCACAAGACTTAGTGTCTCACTCAAACTCGCTGTGCTTGTCTTGCACATGAACTGATTTGTCAGCAACACTGCCCCCAGTTGGTGACAGCTTTTGACTTTAGTGGTGGGTTGGATGATCAAGAATTACCATAAAAGGCAATTGGGTCAGCAAGAGAATCAGGGGTTCAATCATGCATTAAATTACACATATAAGCAAGTTAACAGTAACATAACTACTTACCTTCTTCCCCTACCAAATCAAAAACAAATGTTATCCTGTTTCCAATTGACTGGTGCATCATCTGCCCCATCCACTCCATCTGCTGCTTCCAGCCTGAGTGCCCCTTGTGTGACAAAATGTTTAAAGTTCAGGCATGCCCCTTCAAAGATCATTGCCAATTCTGGAAAGAAGGGAGGTGTTAATTATGACCGGGAGCATGGTGGATACCCCATGGAATGGCCAACAGCAGCCGATTTCAATGCATGGTGCCAGCAAGAAGAACTTGCTCATGCAATTGAATTGATTACATCCAGCACTGAGCATGGGCAGGGATGGACAAAAAAGGTTTTTGTCTGTTCCTGCCAACTATCTGGGGGAGCTTCGCATTATGTAAAGAAGCACCCTGATTGCACATGGAGATCCAAGATCAAGAAGATGGGTTGCCATTGCCAAATAGTCATCAAATCTTACACAGATGTGCCCTACCATTCTCAGACAATATGCAAGTGAGCATGATCATGAAATTGGAATGGCTAATCTTGCTTACACACAAATGTCATGCATAGCATGTGATAAAATTAGATCCTTGTTGTAAAGGAAGGTTGATCCACAGGAAATAGTAAGTGTGCATTGAATTTATTTTTAATTGCTAACCTAATGAATTGAAAGGTACACGATATTCAGGATTCATCGCCTGATGGCAGCCGAGACCAATTCATCTCACTTCAGGATGTGAGCCTACAAATTGTTGTAATCTGGGTCCTTCGTAGTGTTGTTTGACTAAGTCCCAGGTGTTAGCTATTCCTGGGTGTCCTGCAAAAGGGGGTGTCATGAAATTGTCTTAGAATTTCTTGTCGTTTGTCAGGTTTGTCTGGTAGGTAGGTTTTTTGTGCGAAGATTTTGGGTGGTAGTAACGTGGTTTTTTGTTCTTCTACCCCCTTGTTAAGGTCTTTGCGACGAGAAAGTGTGTTAGTAATTGTGTGTGTGTGTCCAGGGATGTGTTCCATGGTGATGTTGAAAATCTTGCATGTATTGCATCCATCTGGCTTGTCGTCCTGTTAATTTTTGTGGTTCTTTGAAGTAGGTGAGGTTTTTGTGGTCCGTCCTTATTCTAACTGGTTTATTGGCTCCTAGGAAGAATGGTCGTCCACTTTTTAATCCAAAAATTACTGCTGCCAGTTCTTTGTCATGCACATCATAGTTCCTTTCTGCATCTAATAATGTTCTAGAATAGTATGTGATTGGGTGTAAACCGTCTTCATACTCTTGGGATATGACTGCTCCGATGGCAAACCCTGACGCATCGGTGTCTAGAATGAATTGTTTTGTCCATTCTGGGGTGCAAAGTACCGGGTAGAATATGCAGGTTTCTTTTAGGATCTGAAAGGCCTGATCTTCTTTTGTCGTCCATTCCCATTGTTTATATTTCTTTGTTAAGTTGTTTAGTGGTCTGGCTTTTATAGAGAAGTTGGGTATGAAACTTCAATAGAAGTTACAAAATCCCAAGAAGCTTCTGACTTCCTTTAGTGTTGATGGAGTTGGCCAGTCTTTAATTCCCTTGACTTTAACGGAGTCCATAGTTATCTTTCCTTCTCCTATGATTACTCCGAGTATTCCACCTTTCTTTTGTGGAATTGACACTTTTCTGGCTTGAGATAGAGATCATGTTGTTTCAATTTGGACAGTATGTGGTTGACTTTAGATGCGTGTTCTGTTTCATCAATTCTTTGTGGCAATGATGATGTCGTCCATATAGATTTTCAACCATCCTTGTGTGAGCTCTTTTTGAAAAATGTTGTCCATCATAGTTTGGAAGGTAGCTGGAGAGTTCGTTAGTCCGAAGAACATTACTGTAGGTTCAAACAGCCCATCACTGGTCTTGAAGGCTGCTTTCCACTCGTCTCCTTCCTTGATCTGAATGTTGTTGTAGCCCCCATCTAACGTCAAATTTGGTGAAGAGTTCCTTCCCTGCTAAGGCGTGGATAAGTTCTGGGATTAAGGGTAGTGGATATTGTCAAGACACGTACTGCTGATCACTAAGGACTCAAGAGCAGGTGGGCAAGGGTCGGACAGATGGTACGCGGTGAAGGCAGCGTTGAACAAGAGGACGAGCCAAATGACGAGGGAGGTACCAGATGGGGGACTGGTAGGTGTTGCAAGAGACAGAGGCGAAGGCTGGAGGCCAGTGTAGCGAGGGGCTTTAAACAAGGCGGTTGTTAAAGAGTACCTTGGAGGCAAGGGGAATCTTTAGACTGAGTGGTCACAGGGGAGTACCCAGGAAGATGAGAGTATCACAAATGGACAGTCTGACGACTGCCATGCTTCATTGGGGCTTATATATAGTGTACAGGGTCGATTACAAAGAACTGGGACTATTCTAGACTCTTTGGTACCATCCAATAGGACTACAGAGGCATAAACTTGCTTGTGTCAAGTTTCAGGCTTACTGAGCGCATTACTGATCATTGTGGAGCGATGACATCATTATGATGTCACTGTGGAGCGCTTAGTGAGCCTATGAGGTCACTGTGGAGTCGCTCAGTCAGCCATGATGTCATTGGAGCCTTGATGATGTCAGATGATTTATGCAACAGTTCTTAAGAGTTTGTGCCGCTGTTTCGGGTCCTTGGTGGCTGGGTGGCCATGTGGCTGCCACGCGATGATTACCCGATTAGGAAACGGGTGCCTGGTCATGTTATAGTGCCTTTGCAATAGCGATATCTTGTACCGTAGGAGGGATAGCCCAGAAAATGGAAGGGAGTCGGCAATGCAAAGTGAGAGAGGTCTCTCTTGAGTGAAATAGGACAATCTACGGCCAGGACCTGGCCTTGGTTCATAACAGATATACATTAGGTATTGTCCATTTGTTTAGATTTCTATAGTCTTGTACTGGTTGAAATTTACCATCCTTTTCTTTATAGAAAGAATCCACTAGTGTATGGTGAGTTGGATCTTCTTATTCGTTTAAGTTGTAAATTTGTTCAAGGAATTTCCCCTGTTCTTCTTTTTCTTTAGATGAAAGGGGGTATACTCTGTAGTTGATTGTTGTCAGGGCGTCTGGTTTTAGGTTGATGGTGTGATCCCATTTTCTTGCTCCAGGGAACCTTTCTGATTCTTGTTCCATAAATACTTGTCCGTATTGGTGGTATTGATGGGGAACTATTTCTTGCCAGGTTTTAGGTTTGTCCTGTATCTGTGATTCCGCTAGTTGTTGTGCTATGGTGGTTTTACGTATTTGGGTTTGTAGCCATAGTTCATCGCCTTCCTCCCAGTCCGTCAGTGCCTTGATCCATGCTGGAGTTTCCTGGTTTCCCTTGAGGGTGACTCTCCCCATGATGGTTCCTTTAGACCAATTTATTCTTGGGTGGTTTGACTCTAGGAATGGATATCCTAGGATGATATCGTCTTGTCCTATGTCTGTGACCAGGAATTGGTGTGTGTGCTTTTGTCCCAGCAGTTTTCAGTTCTAGTTGGACGGTTTGGGTGATTTTTCCTAAACGGTTTAAGTGTTCCGTCGATGTTCTTGACATTTCTGGTTGGGATTAATTTTTTCGGTTTGTAGGTGTAGTTCCTTTGTCACTCTGGGAGATATGAAGCATTCTGTAGCCCCGCTGTCTATTAGGGCTTTCTTTTTGGCTTTGTTCGATCCAATGTAAATAGTAGTCATCACTGATATTGACTTTCTTTGAGACTTGTACATGGAGTTGATACCTAAAGCTCGAGCAATCGCTGTTATGCTCAAGCGTCCGAAAAATCCTCCTCTTTGTCCTTGCCATCTCCTGTCAGGGCTCTAATAAAGGCTTCCCTTTCCTCTACCAAAAGTGCCTTTGCCACCTTTGCGAGTTTGTTGGCTGTGCTTTCTTCGATTACCTCTACAATGGAGGATTTGGATGTGATGGTCGTCACATCGGGCGGCGCGTGCGCGAGTCGTTTTGTGCTTCAGCTTTGTGGGGCAGTTGCGAGCCAGGTGTCCTCAAAGAGAGCAATGAAAACATCTTCCCTCTTCTCGATGTTTCTGTTTCTCGGCTTGGTAACTGCTTTGCGTGCAGCGCCTGTGCTGGTGTCCATCGCATTTGGATCGCGCAGTGGGAGGCATGGTCGTGTGGGTGTGGTGTTGTTTTGATTGTTCCTGTGGTTGGCCCAGGCCGAATTAACGAGTCGTCCCTAGGGTCTGTTATTCTGGGGTTGATTGAAATTTCGTCTGCATGTACTGGAATGGTCAGACAAAATTGCACGTTTGTGCATGCAGACCCTGTGGTGTTTCTGTGCCGCTGCGACCCAATCCACAAACAATGTGGGGTCTTCGAGGTCGAGACACAATTTGACTAGGGACCTTGGGAGTCCCCAAGTGAACAGTCTCATGACTGTCGGTTCATCTACATCGAGCCCAGCGTGTCTTGTCAACAGTTGGAATTCAGATACATAGTCGTCCAGAAGGCCATCTTTCATCTTCAGTTCCTTGAGTTTGTCTTGGGCCTTCTCATGTTCTGCATAGTCAGTGAACGTGCGATGGAACTGTTGTCGCATAGCTTCCCATGCGGTAAGTCTGAGTGGTATGTTGGTGGGGTTGACTTGTACATCTTTGAGCCATTGGTCCATGGCCTCAAGCCATCCTTTGACCTTAGGTCCTTTCATTAGTGAGAGAAAATAGGCACACTTCTTAATTGGGTCTTTAGCAATTTTGCTGTCATGGTTCATAGACATGAACCTATTGAACGTGACCAGGAATGCATGTGTTTCGCGCACGGTCACCATTGAAAAACTCAGGGGGAATTCCCTCGAGTTTTCTGTTGTTGGGTGCGCGTGTGTTGTGATCGTGGTTGGTTTGTCCAAAGAATTCATCGGGGTCAGGGCTCAGAGGTCGGTTTCCGCGTCCTCTGAATCCTGTGAATGAAGGGCAAAGTGGGGCCTGTGCTGTTCCGGATGACACTGGTCGGGTTTTCGGCGGTGGTGGCGAAAATATTTGTCATCGTCGTGGGTTTGAGCTCCATCAGAGCATCGGTGGGTGGAAGGGGTCCAGGCGTTGGTGCGTGGCTTGGGGCCTTCGAGCTAGGAACAGGTTCTCCAGAGTTTATCAGTGTGGTGAGGTTGATACCTCTAAGAGGGCTTTGTGCAAGCCTGAAGGCCGGGCGAGCGACACACATCGCTTCCCAGGTGTTGCTGCATCTTGCAATTTCGAACCACAGCCCGTAGATGTGACTTAGGGCTACTTTGGCACCTTTCCAGATGACATAGTAGCCATTCCAGGGTACGTTGTCTGTGTGTAATGGTAAAAAACTCGACACCATCGTCGAACAAGGTCACGGAGGGGAACATTCTTTTCTTGATCTGGGAGCAGTTCAAATGGACATTTGAGGGCTGCTAGTCCTTCTACAGTTGGTGTGGCAAGTCCTTTTGTACCTCCAGTCTCGAACTGTAGTCATGTGAAGGAAATCAATATATTCTTTTTGTGAGCGTGCGGTTTGGGGTCAAGGGTTCAGAGCTAAGCTTGTTCTAATGTCACTGACTGGGGGTGGTGTCACTGACAAATCGTTTCACATGCGAGACGTACGCACAGAGTCAAGTGAGACAACGAGTTCTCATAGAGTTTGGGGATCTCAGTGACAACACAGCAAAGGCTAGTGTGTACTGCGGAGTGGAAAGTCGATGGGATAAGTCTTTGTGTTTGAAGACTTAGAGGGATAGACGAGATTTTGTGACGATTGCTTGATTCCCTGCAAGCCTACAGTCCAGAAGCTGAATCCAGTGATATTTCACAAGAGAACAAGCTTAGGGCTTGTTCTCTGCTACTGACAAGTTTATATAGACAGTATGTCCTATATCAAATAGTAGACATGGAGTAACAATGAGGCGATCGAGACTGGAACACACTGGAAAGTGGTGGTACATGCGAGGCTGAATGAGTCATGAGAATGTGTGGGAATCATGAGGCTTGTCCAGGTAGGCTTGTCTGGTTGCCTGTCCGGTCCGAGGGGACGGTACTTGTGACACCATCTCAGTCAAATCTGCAGGAGGATGCATATGTGTTATGCATACAGACCCCTTTCCAAATGGAGGCATTCTGCCACCCTCGGGAATGCCTTCATTGGTTCGACACAACATATAATATTACTCAATATCTGGACTTCTTATTATTTACCATGATCATGTGGGATCACTGGGGACATGGTGCATACATAATATTTACTCAAGATTTAGCATGCTTACCTTTTCTGGATAGGTGTGCCTGTTCCTGGATGCTGGCATCCAATGGAACAATGCACAATTTCCTTTTTTGTCTGTTGGGTCAGGGATGCCCAGTCCAGCTATCCAGCCATCTATTATTATGACAGATTGTGATGCTGCGCAGATTGCCACCCTCAAGATTGCCTATCCAGGAAGTCGGATATGGCTTTGCAAGTGGCACCATGTTGCATGCAATGCGATCACACTTCAATACAACCAATTTCCTGATCTGTGGAATAAGATCAAGAGATGGGTACAGACAGATGATCAGCCAACTTTCTGCAAATCTGGGAGGAGATCTCCACTGATCCTCAGGTCCCACAAAGTTTTGTGAACTACCTTGGGTGTGAATGGATGCCTGTGGTGCATATGTGGTCCATGGTTTTCTGGAAAAATCAGCATATCTTTGAGGAAGGGGACACCAATATGTTGATCAAAGTGTATGTGTTCCAACTGATCTAAAGATAAGATGACTTAATCATTTTTTAGATATCATCACATCCTCAAATTACACTGGCTTGATGGCAAGCACAATCGGTGGATCAATCAAATCTTATTTGTGCTAGTGCATTTAATGGTGCTGTATTACTGAAACAGACACAAATGTCAGAAAGTCAGGCTCGATGGTCAGGACCTGGTGGCTGACAGGCATCAGAAACTTTTCACCCATGCTAAGAGCATATCACAAGATTTGATCTTGCAATTCAATGAGATCTGCTTTCACATCACTTCACAATCCCATTCTGGTGAGTTTTACTCAATCGATCTGATGAAGTCAACTTGTGATTGCACAGATTATCTGCAGATTAGATTCTGCAAGCACATTGCAGTAATCTACATCCACTTTCCCCACCTCTGTCCTGAAGAGAGGACCCAAAAATCTCCCATAGAGAGTGCAAATAAATCCACTGACCCACCATCCCCATCCACCAGGCCAAGGGAGAGCCTAGTATCTCTCTCACAGGAGATCATATTGTTATCACACAATCTCACATCTAGGCTTGAGGATGCTAATCAATCAGCGGAGATTGTTGAGGCCACAAGGGCCACCAAATACAGTTTGGCAGCTGCAATTAATATAATTCAAGGTTACAAGGTCTTACCTGATAAGGAGGTAATTGCACCCAATCAGCATATGTGGATGGAGACAGCTGAGCATATGGGTGTCAAATGGGGCCCAAAACAATGGACCAGTCTCCCTGACACATGGGGACTGACAGTGCAAAGCATTGGTGTTGCTAAGGGAAAGCACCACTGTGTTCACGATGATCCGTACACCAGGGGTGAATGGTCAGGCAAGTGTGCCAAGCCTGATGCAACATCTGCCACCACGAATGCACACATGTACCCTCAGGGAACTGTCCTCTCAAACCCCCCACCCTCGGAACCCCCCTTGGAGCCCCCCTCCCTCAGATGCCACTGCCTCCCTTGCACCAGGTCCCTTTGGACTTGCACCACCCCCTATTCTAGTGGCCTTGTCTTCTGCTGATCCTTACAATAGAAAATCTTTATTTGTATTGTAATTTATTTTCTAGATACATAATAAAATAAGTGATTAAATAAGTGATTAAAAAATACTTTGGTGTCATTTACATGCATGATTGAAGCCCTGATTCTCTTGCCAACCCAATTGCCTTTTATAGTAATTTTTGATCATCTAACCCACCGCTAAAAGTATGCAACTGCTGCCATGATGGTGATGTGCCCATGGCCATGATGACAACACATTTGCCCTGGCTCTTTCTCCCCCACCACCTCCATGCTTTGTTACAGTGACAATGACGATGACTTGGGCATGGTGTTATGAACCAAGGCCAAGTCCTGACTGAGGATTGTCCTATTTTACTCAAGAAAGACCTCTCTCACCTTACATTGCCGACTCCCTTCCATTTTCTGGGCTATCCCTCCTGTGGTACAAGATATTGTTATTGCAAAGGCACTATAACATGACCAGGCACCCGTTTCCTAATCGGGTAATCATCGCGTGGCAGCCACATGGCCACCCAGCCACCATGGACCTGAAACAGCGGCACAAACTCTTAGAAACTGTTGCATAAATCATCTGATGTCATCAAGGCTCCAATGACATCATAGCTGACTGAGCGACTCCACAGTGACCTCATAGGCTCACTAAGCGCCCCACAGTGACATCATAATGATGTCATCGCTCCACAATGATCAGTAATGCGCTCAGTAAGCCTGAAACTTGACACAAGCAAGTTTATGCCTCTGTAGTTCTATTGGATGGTACCAAAGAGTCTAGAATAGTCCCAGTGCTTTGTAATCGACCCTGTACACTGTATATAAACCCCAATGAAGCATGGCAGTCGTCAGACTGTCCATTTGTGATACTCTCATCTTCCTGGGTACTCCCCCATGACCGCTCAGTCTAAAGATTCCCCTCGCCTCCAAGGTACTCTTCTACGACCGCCTTGTTTAAAGCCCCTCACTACACTGGCCTCCAGCCTTCGCCTTTGTCTCTTGCAACACCTACCAGTCCCCATCTGGTACCTCCTCATCATTTGGCTCGTCCTCTTGTTCAACGCCGCCTTCGCTGTGTACCATCTGTTCCAACCCTTGCCCACCTGCTCCTGAGTCCTTAGTGATCAGCAGTACGTGTCTTGACACATGGCCATTGACCTTGTGATGGCCACAAATCTTGAGCATGGCCCATGGGCACTCTGGCCACCATGAAAATTTTGTATTTGAGCATGCGCAAAGGGCCATGTGCAACCCGTACCCCAATCATCCTCTCATCCTTCCTCCCCTCCTCTCCTGTATACTGTACCCACCGGAACGCAAGCCACATGACCGAGAGTGCAACCAAGACTGAGGATGACTACATGCCTCACTGGACAACACTGGCTCATGGATTTGCATGTGCATTTCTTTTTCATCATATTCTCTAACATTTTTTCTCTCATTTTCTTCTCCTCTGGTCACCGCATGTCATCCTTGGGTTGTTCATGTGCACATGCTTTTCATTTTCATTTCTAATGTTTTTAAATTTTCTTTTTTCCCTCTTTTTCCATCAACAGTCCCTGGTGCTCGCTGTTGTGTGTATCACGTTGTGCCCTCAACAACTAAACCTTGCTTGGGCGATCGGTATCATGCCATCCTCTCATCCCTCCTCCCATCTGCTACCTGTCAATGCAACAGCCATCATGCTCATGCCATGTAATTGTGATGGCCTTTGCAAACATGTTCTCCTGACAAACTGATGCACCCCAAAATGAAGGCCAAACAGTCCTGCCCAATGCCACTGTGTTCTGGCTTTCAGGTACTTTTCTTTCATTTTCCCTTTCTTTTCTTTCTTTTCTTTTCTTTTATGTTCTCGCCTCTGTCTGTGACTCGCATTCCATCTGGCCTTCTTTTCCCCATGCATGCATGCATGCATTTTTCCATTTCTTCCCTGTTTCAGTTTCCTATCTAATACCCTCTTCCCTATCCTTGGTTTTTCTTCAACCTCCTTCAACATGCAACCAGCCAATTCCCACACCCCCAAAACCCTGATGGCATGTGATGGTTTCCTTTGTGTGCAATGTCATGCATTGAGTTGTGTCTTGGCCTTCTCTTCTCTCAGCCCATTCCCTGCAATCACCATGTGGATGTGATCATCCAGTTGACTATGTTACTTTCAGTGAATACAATGATTTCATAAGATTATTTTTATTTTCCACTGATAAATGAGTTGATCTATATCCAGTTAAACTGGGCTGAGCTGTAGCACTATGGTTGGTTGAGTGATTAACATCAAGCACAGATACTGATTGGCAGTTGACATGGCCATATGATGAGTTGCTTGTTAAGGCTCCAAAGTTCCTTAAATAAGATCAATGGTTGTGTCTATAAATGCATACTACCAATGCAGATATGCTTGAGTCAAGCAAGCAATACTTGTGGAGGGGAAGGTGTTAGGGTCCTTTGAGAGTATGGCAACAAGATAGAGGGGCTCTGCAAATGGGTAGGAGTCAACTGTTTGGGATTGGCAAACTAAGTTGAGCTTAAGGCTCAACTGCTATGAACTGGGGGGCTTTATATAGCCCTCAAGGATAAGGTCTTGCTACTGTAAGTACTGGTTGGTGCTATAGTAGCTGTCTGTCATGAACCATTCTCCAGAGAGGGCCCTTGAAGGACCCTTCCTTATAGGAGGAAACCCAGCCTCTATGGTGTCACCTTGTTCACACAAGGAAAAGGAGTGAGTAGAGGTGTCCACAATATCGCGCACACATTGTCGCACAAGCAATTCTCGGCACAATCAACATACAGCAAGCCCACTTAAGGGCCAACCCTTTTAGCAATAAAGGACAGTACTAGGACCTTCCTAGGACCCTTTAGGATGACTATAGGTTGCTCTACAATAGGCACTAACACAGTATCAAAGACCCCTGCAACACGTTATTAGACTAACTCTAATAACTATAGAACAACTATAAGGCAATACTAGGGACCTTGATAGAAACATTAGGGTCGACTCTAAGGACCCTAATAGAACTATGTAGGGGGCCTTATAGGATAACACTATTCCCTGAACCAGACTACAAGTCCTCAAATGACCCGGCCCTAAACTAACTAACAGAAAATGAATCAGGTGCTTGCACATGTACTAAGATAGTAAACATGTGGACAGTGAAGGCTCTTACTCATCAGAAGAAGCCTTCTTACTCAGCAGCTTACTGAGCATGACTGAGCATGCTCAGTAAGTGCACTCCGACTTCTTACTCATCCCTTATTGTGCTTGATAACAAATTATAACTTGTTCCCTATTGGCAGTTCTCTCGTAGTATATAAGCGTTCAATAAAGTAGGGACAGTCCTCAGACTGTCCATTTGTTTACGGCACTCTCCATCCCTGGGATACTCCTTTAAGGACTGTCCCCTTGTGACTATCCTGGGCCTCCTCTCTGTGTGACTGCTCGACTCTCACAGTAACAATACCTCTCTGGTATTTGTTACTACTCTGGACTCTGCTTCTAGCCCACACCGTCCTAGACATCTATCGACTCATCTCTGAACTAACCCTCGCTCTTGAACTGGATTGTTCAAGAGTGAGGGAGAAGTTCAAAGACAAGTTGATAGACACCCAAGACTGCATGAGCGAGAAGTAGGGTCCAAAGCAGTGCTAAGTACCAAAGAGGTACTTTCACTGGTAGTATTGTGAAGTTATGCAGAGAAGAGGCCAGAATGGTCACAAGGGGACGGTCCTTAAAGGAGTATCCCAGGGATAGAGAGTGCCGTAAACAAATGGACAGTCTGAAGACTGTCCACTACTTTATTGAGCACTTATATACTACAGGAGAACTGCTAAATAGGGAACAAGTCATAACCTTGTTATCAAGCACAATGGCTGGATGAGTAAGAAGTTGGAGGATGCTCACTGAGCATGCTCAGTCCATGCTCAGTAAGCTGCTGAGTAAGGAGGCTCTTATTGATGAGTAAGAGCCATTACTGTCCATGTGTTCACTGCCTTAGTACACATGCAAAGCACCTGATTCATTTACTGTTAGTTAGTTTAGGGCCGGTCATTTGAGGACTTGTAGTTTGGTTCAGGGAGTAGAGTTGCTTATAAGGCCCCTTATATAGTTCTATTAGGGTCATTAGAGTCAACCCTAATACTTATATTAAGGTCCTTAGTATTGCTTTATAGTCCGTTCTATGGTTATTAGAGTGTTGTAACTTACCCCCTGTCGGTTTGTCCATAATTCTTTTGTTATTGTTCCGCCTTACCACCCTCTTTCCCTTGGTTACCATTTCGTCCCTTGATGTTGATGGCCCCTTTGTCAAGACGCGTACTGCTGATCACTAAGGACTCAGGAGCAGGTGGGCAAGGGTCGGAACAGACGGTACGCGGCGTAAACGGCGTTGAACAGGAGGACGAGCCAAACGACTAGAAGATACCAGATGGGGACTGGTACATGTTGCAAGAGGCAGAGGCGAAGAGTAGAGGCCAGTGCAGTGAGGGACTTTAAACAAGGCGGTCGTTGAAGAGTACCTTGAGGACGAGGGAGGACTTTAGACTGAGCGGTCGCAGGGGAGTACCCAGGAAGATGAGAGTATCACAAATGGACAGTCTGACGACTGCCATGCTCATTGGGGTTTATATACAGTGTACAGGGTCGATTACAAAGCACTGGGACTATTCTAGACTCTTTGGTACCATCCAATAGGACTACAGAGGCATAAACTTGCTTGTGTCAAGTTTCAGGCTTACTGAGCGCATTACTGATCATTGTGGAGCGATGACATCATTATGATGTCACTGTGGAGCGCTTAGTGAGCCTATGAGGTCACTGTGGAGTTGCTCAGTCAGCTATGATGTCATTGGAGTCTTGATGATGTCAGATGATTTATGCAACAGTTTCTAAGAGTTTGTGCCGCTGTTTCGGGTCCATGGTGGCTGGGTGGCCATGTGGCTGCCACGCGATGATTACCCGATTAGGAAACGGGTGCCTGGTCGTGTTATAGTGCCTTTGCAATAGCGATATCTTGTACCACAGGAGGGATAGCCCAGAAAATAGAAGGGAGTCAGCAATGCAAAGTGAGAGAGGTCTCTCTTGAGTGAAATAGGACAATCCACAGCCAGGACTTGGCCTTGGTTCGTAACACCCTTACTGTTTCGTCTATTGTGTTTCACCTATTGTGTTTCACTTATTGTGTTTCACTTATTGTGTTTCACCTATTGTTGAGTTATCTTTGCTATTGGTTCACCTTTATCTATTGTTCTGCTTATAGTACTGTACAGCCTCGCTACATACAGTATTTAAGCGCCTGTAGAAGCTGGGGAATGCCCCAAGCTTAGCTTTGTCCCATTTCCTGTCATATCCCTTTGCCCTGTACTATCTCTCAATCACAACTTGTGTTGTGCTGGCTTTCATCTTGCATGACCTGAGCACACCTAAAGGAACCCTTGTGTTCCTTTACCTCCTCTGCCTCTCTCTCATCATCCTCCTCTTCTGCGAAACCAGAAGACCAACTCTGTCTGCGGACTGAGTCATTGTTTGACTCAGCCTTGAGACGCTAAACCTTTGATCCGGTCTCTTTGAGCCAGCCCCACTGAACCCTTGAACCAAGTCACAGGGACTTGGCCCTACTGAACTCTGAGCTAACGCTCTTACAGCCACGACACCGTAACACAAGCTAAGCTTTCTTACTCCATTCTGGAGATCAACCTTGAATTACCTTCGAACCGTTGGGTCCGCGTCCAACCCAGACCATCCCCAGACCTTCCCGAACACATTGTAGGAACTGCCACTTGGGACAGTTTTCACACCTTTCTTTGCTACATCACCGTCAAAAACAACAAAGAACTACCAGTCAAATTCATCAACAATCGTTGGTTTGAACTACGACTTAGAAGGGGACAACTCTACACTCATCTAGACCTAGAACTCCTCAGAAACAGCCTTGGATTAGGCTACTGGAGGGAAAACGACCCTCTCTATGAACCACCATCAGAATCAGAAACCTCTTCTACAGAAGGCAACCCCCCTGAGCCAGAAAACACTGTCGAAACTCAAACACCCTTTGAATCCCCTGCTTTAGAACCAGAGGACCCCCTTGGAAACCAGGAACCCATTGAAACCCTAGAAATCGAACCACAAAACCCCCCTGAACCTAATATGGCAGCCCAACCCCAAGTCACTGTACAGGCCCCTCAGATGGCCGCCCAGGCCCCCCCAGTCATTGTTCCACCCCAAGCAGCTGCCCCAGCACCACAAGGCACTAATGGGTCCCTTAGTGGCAAAGAACCCACCGCCTTCACAGGGGAGAGGAACAAAACTAAATGATTCATCATGGAATTTAACTTGTACTGGGGTCTCAATGACGACAAAGCAGTTATGATTTCCCCTTTCAAACGAACGATGCTAGCCCTCTCCTATGTTCAAGGAGAAAAGGTCAAAGAATGGGTCAATTTGCAGGCAACTGCACTCAGGGATAAAGTAAACAGGGCCCAAAACCCTGTTAACAGAATGGACGAAGTACTATGGAATGACTTTGTCACAGACTTTACATTCAAGTTCACCAACACTGCGGAAAAAGAAGATGCCCAAGCAGCTCTTGCCAAACACACGATGAAGGAGTCCCTAGATGATTACATCTCCACCTTCGAGCAACTCCTAAACAAAACAGGATGGCCAGAAACGGACATCATTGCCATTGAAAGTTTCAAAAATGGTCTAAAAGTTGGACTCTACCACGCAATCTTAAACAGGGATGTCTGGCCTACCACTCTTCAAGAATGGAAGGAGGAGGCCAGAAAACAGCATCGACATTTCATCACCATCAGAGAGAAGCTTAAAGGAAAGACTACACACTCCCCCTTGGAACACAGGTCCCATCATCCTGATCAAATGCAAGTGGACGCCGCCAAGTCCAACTTCAAAAAACTCACTGAAGAAGAAAGGAAACAATTAGCAAAAGAAGGACGTTGCTTCCGCTGCCGAGAGAAAGGCCACCTTAGCCGGGAGTGCCCCAAGAATACTGCCCCCACTACCTCCAAGGCACGTACTACCGAACCAACCCCAGAACCACCAAAAGAGGAAGAAGCCTCCACTATGGTGGCCCGTATGAAAACTTTACCAGCAGAGGATAGAGCCAAACTTTGGGACCTCATCCTCAAAGAGGATTTTCTCTAGGCCAAGGTACAACAGTCGGTACTAAGGCCCAAATAGATACCGTTGTCCAACATAAGGAAAACTCAATGAAAGTTCCCTTCATGATCACAACAAATGGAAAGACTGGCCAAGCGCTCCTAGACAGCGGAGCAACAGAAAACTTCATTAGCCAAGGAATTGTGGAAAAATTACAAGTTCCACTTCAAACTCTCAGAACCCCCAGACCCATCATCAATGTGGATGGCACCAGTAACCAAGGAGGAGCACTAACCCATTATGCTCATATGGCCGTACATCATGGCCCCACCACACGACTTCTCACATTTTATGTCACAAACTTGGGAGAAGATAGAATGATTCTCGGCTATCCCTTCCTAAAGGCATTAAACCCCCTTGTCAACTGGAGCACTGGTCGCCTAAAAAACCACCTAGGAGTCCTTCTTACTCCTGTACCCCTAACTCAGTCACCAAGAATATGGATTGCACAAATCAGGACAACTGTCATTCCCCCTGAATATCAATGACATCAGAAGGTCTTTTTGGAAGAAGCAGCCAAACAACTCCCACCCAGTTGGGGAGAACTTGACTTTAGAATCACCCTGAAACCAGACACCCCCAAGTTCCTTGATTGCCGAACTTACCCACTCCCCCAGAATGAAAAACAAGAGTTATCAAGACAAATACAAGAGGACCTAGCTAAGGGTTTCATCAACGATGGCATTTCGGATTTCGTATCCCCTGTCTTCTTTGTTCAAAAAAAGGATGGCACCGCCCCACGAATGGTAGTCAACTACCAAAAACTCAATAACGCCACAATCCCCGACTACCACGCCTTACCGAACATGGAAGAACAATTACACCAACTAAGGGGCAAAACCACCTTCAGTAAATTCAACGTCCAAGCTGGCTACAATAACATTTTGATCCACCCTGAAGACTGACACAAAGGTGCCTTTAAAACTCAATTTGGCACCTTCATCCCCATGGTAATGGGTTTCGGCTTTACCAATGCCCCAGCCACCTTCCAACGAGCAATGAACCATACCCTCCGACCCTGGCTTCTAAAATATCCAGAGAATACCTGCAACTACCTGGATGATGTAGCAATAGCCACAGGTGTGGGAGAAGAACTCCTACATCAACAAATCACACACGAGTTCCTCAACCTACTCGAAAGAGAGTCCTATTTCCTGAAAGCCTCAAAATGCGCCTTCGAACAACACAAAATTGATTTCTTGGGTTTCCGAATCAACCAAGGAACCCTCAAAATCGACCCAGTCAAAATGGATGGGCTCAAGAACTGGCCAAGACCCCCTAATAATCTGAAACAGGTACAACAGATCATGGGCACCCTCAATTACCAATGACCTTTTATCCGAGACTTCGCAAAAATAGCTCGCCCCATTTTTTCCACAATCAAGAAAGGAACCCCCTTCCTCTGGACCCCAGAAGCAACCACAGCCCTAGAAACCTTGATATCAGCAGTCTGCGATGACCCTGAACTATACACTGCCAACCCTGACCTCCCATATGAATTAGAAACTGATGCTTCACAATTTGCCACTGGAGCGATCCTCTTCCAAAAGGACCAAAGAGGAAAAAGAAAAATGATCGGGAATATGTCACATGTGTTCAATAAAGCAGAAAGGAACTACCCAGTTTGGGATAGGGAGTTCCTGGCTCTGATCCTTGCACTCCAACATTGGTGATACCTATTAGTTGGGACTAAACATCCCATCAAGATTTTTACAGACCACACTAACTTGGCTCACTATCGGCTCCCCCACAAGATCAACCGAAGAATTGCCAGATACATCTCAACTCTCGCAGATTACCACTTCAAAATCCACCACAAACCCAGAATTTCCAATCATGCAGATGCTCTCTCATGACGACCTGACCACAATGATGGGTCGGGAGATAACCAGAACATCACGGCACTACCTGACAAACTTTTTATTTGCACGCTTCACACTGAGGACCTCTATGAGCAAGTACTAACCGAACAAAGAAAACGAAGGTCAGATCTCCTCATGTGGAAGGTCAAACACGGTCTTCAAGAAGAGGAAGATGCACTATTCAAAGATGGAAAGTTGGTGGTACCATATCAAGAACCCCTCTTACGAAAAATTTTGCATACCTATCATGACAGTATCCTTGGCGGACATACGGGAAATTCCCGAACCTTATACTCAATCCAAGAATCCTTCTGGTGGCCCAAAATGGCCTACTTCATCAGGGACTACATTCGGGGCTGCGCCACCTGTCAAACTAACAAGTCTTCCACACACCCAACTTGCCCCCCAATTTACCCCATTCCCCCAGAATTTCAAAAACCCTTCCAAACTATTGCCATTGACTGGATCATTGATCTCCCACCATCAGAAGGGAATAATGCTATCATGACTATCACTGACCACGACTCCACCAAAGCAGCTATATTCATACCTTGCCGTAAAGACATGGGAACCCTGCAAATGGCCAAACTATTCTTACGTTACGCCTTCCCATGGACCGGAGTTCCCTCCAAGATTATCTCTGATCATGATTCCCGCTTTACCTCCAACCTGTTTCAAGAAATCTCCCAAATCCTCAGAATTAATCAAAATCTGAGTACCACCTACCACCCCCAAACTGACGGACAATCAGAAAGGACCAATCAGACCCTAGAAATGTACTTACGCATCTATACAGGGGAGAAACAAGAAGAGTGGGCACACTGGCTCCCCATAGCCCAATATCATTTTAACACCCACAAATCCACCACCACCAAGAAAACCCCATACAAACTTCTCATAGGCTTTAACCCTCAAGGGCTCGGCACCCAACTTAAGTCCAAATTCCCTGGAATCCAAGAACGACTCCAAGCACTGAAGGATATGAGGGAAGCAGCACAAGAAGCAATGAGGAGGACACAAAACAACTGGATCAAGGAAACTAAGTTCAAAGGTTTCGAAGAAGGACAGAAGGTTTGGCTAGAAGGCACTAACCTAAAAACCCCCCATCAGTTTCAAAAGTTCCGTCCTAAGTGGTTTGGCCCTTTTACCATCACCAAGAGAATCTCTCATGTTGCTTACCAACTCTGACTTCCCCCCCAATGGAGTATCCATAATGTGTTTCACACCTCCCTCCTATCCCCAGTCACAGAAACAGCCGAACACGGGCCAAACTTCTCCAAACCACCACCCGATCTCCTGTTGGGAGAATATGAAGTCGAAAAAATCACCACCCAACGGACCCATAGAAACTGACTTCAATACAGGGTCCAATGGAAAGGATACTCTTCGGCTGAAGACACGTGGGAACCCCTCTCTAACCTTAAAAACACTCAAGATGCCATCACCATGTTCCACCTGGGACAACCCACTAAACTCCGCACCATGTCTCTCTCTAACCTTGACCCCACAGAATCACATCACTCAGACGAAAGTCTAGATGACCTTGAAGACCAGTTTCAAAACCTTACGATACAACAACGTACCTTACTCCCTCAAATTAACTCTCGTAACCCCCCCTCCTATTCAGTAAATGACCCTACTATCCCCAACCGCAGACACACCATCTTTAACATAGCCACCAGGGAACAACTTTTTTCCAGGATTCTTTCCCCTGGTGACTTCCGTGGCTTTCAACTTCTCATGATGGACCCCCGTTTCTCAGAGTTTCATTTATCCATACGAAGAGCAGTACTTACAGATTTGGTATGGAATCACATTATACGATCAGCCTCCATAAATACCCCCACTCCTTCAGAGTGGTCAGCCTGGCATCACGAACACGCTACCTCCACTTACAATACTCCCATGTCGTCTCCCGCCCCTAACTTGTCTCCTCTACCTATTCTCACTCCTTCCCCCACCATCAAACAAGAACCCCTCTTGCCCAAGGTCATCCAACACATCATTGACCAATGCACCTTCATCGTCCCAGAAGAGACCGAACTCCAGGACCTCGCCACCACCCTTAACCCGCTTGCCATCCATGAAGGGACCCCTTCACCCACCTCGACTGAAGCGGACCCCACTCACCCTGGCCCCCCTTGGTTTGTCTACGAACCCTACACACATGTTCCCCCTTTCTACATTCACGTTAATGGGCGGAAACACCTTCTACTGTACTTACGTGTCGCTCTGTATAACAACGAACCCATGCTTCTAGGAACTATGGGTCGAGGGGAACCCACATATGGAGAAAAGCTTGTTGCCTGACCCGTGGTCTCTGCCCCCCCACCCTTCCATGACTGCCTCTGACCTCCACCTCCTAATTGAGGACCATCCTTTTCACTTTGACACTGCTCAGGCTCTCGAGAACCTTCATGACCCTGGTGCCCTTGCTGATGTCTACTGCCTCCGTACCAGTTCGTTCCAGTTGAAGGTCTTGGAGGGCAAACGTGCTTCTATCCAAGGAGCATTAAGTGTTCTTCAGGGACAACTTGCTGATCGACTTCACGAGATCCAGGCTCACACCAAAGAAACCACCGCCATCCACAGCCGCCTTCAGGCCAACAATACTTCCGTCCGAGTTCATCACCAGCTCGACAACCTGATGTCTGATGGGGGTCTCACCCACGATACTGGACCTTATTACTCAGTGGCAGGGAGTTACTGACAAAATTGAGGACTCAAAAGAACTGTCCACTTCTTCTTCTCCTCCATTACCCACTTGCCCTCCCCTTTCCCTGACCCCCCCCCTCAAGTACCTCCCTCGTGTTGTTGACCAATCCCAGAATGACGCCCCTATGGGCTCACCCTCCCACTTCCCTCAGATGTATTCCGATGATGCTGGCACCCCCAACACTCCTCTCACCCCTGCACATATGACCAAGGCACAATGACACCAACTCCAGAAGCGACAACATGTCTGCAAACATTGCAGCACCAGATGGCACTGGAACAAGGATTGCAACAGACCCCACACCAACTGTAGCGGACAGGTGGATTGCATCCTCAGAAGGACCCATCGGAGCTACAGAGGCTTCTGTCCCAGAGCAACAGGGCCCCAGAGCACATGGCCAGAAGTCGAAGGCGATGAACTCCGCGAGTCAGGCCCTGAGACTGATTAGTTTGGAGAACTAAGCGTGAAGGGGGCATGATGTTGTAACTTACCCCCTTGTCAGTTCATCCCATAATTCTTTTGTTATTGTTCCGCCTTACCACCCTCTTTCCCTTGGTTACCATTTCGTCCCTTGATGTTGATGGCCCCTTACTGTTTTGTCTATTGTGTTTCACCTATTGTGTTTCACTTATTGTGTTTCACCTATTGTTGAGTTATCTTTGCTATTGGTTCACCTTTATCTATTGTTCTGCTTATAGTACTGTACAGCCTTGCTACATACAGTATTTAAGTGCCTGTAGAAGCTGGGGAATGCCCCAAGCTTAGCTTTGTCCCATTTCCTGTCATATCCCTTTGCCCTGTACTATCTCTCAATCACAACTTGTGTTGTGCTGGCTTTCATCTTGCTTGACCTGAGCACACCTAAAGGAACCCTTGTGTTCCTTTTCCTCCTCTGCCTCTCTCATCATCCTCCTCTTCTGCGAAACCAGAAGACCAACTCTGTCTGCGGACTGAGTCATTGTTTGACTCAGCCTTGAGACGCTAAACCTTTGATCCGGTCTCTTTGAGCCAGCCCCACTGAACCCTTGAACCAAGTCACAGGGACTTGGCCCCACTGAACTCTGAGCTAACTGCTCTTATGGCCGCGACACCGTAACATAGAGTTAGTCTAATAATGCATTGTAGGCTTGTTAGTGTCTTGTTAGTGCCTCTTGTAGAGCACTTAGAGTCGTCATAAGGGGTCCTTAGGGAGGCTATAATACTGTCCTTTATTGCTAAAAGGGTTGCCACTAAGTGGGGCTTGCTGTATGTCGATTGTGCCGAGAATCGCTCACATGACAATGTGTCACCGACTGGGGGCGGTGTTGCTGACAAATCGGTTCACTGCGCAAGACGAGCGCAGCGAGTCGAGCGAGACACTAAGTCTTCGCGAGTTTCAGGGATCTTGGAGACGATATTGCCGAGGCAAATATGTTCCGCGGAGAGGGGAAATTACGAATAAGTCTTCGTGTTCGAGAAGGCTTATGAGTAAGAGAAGTTTCAGACGAAATGCTTGATGTCTTGCAAGCCTACAAGTCCTGAAGTTCGAAATCCAGTGATATTTCACAGGAGAACAAGCTTAGAGCTTGTTCTCTCTTACAGACAGGTTTATATAGACAATGTATACTATATCAAATAGTAGACACAAGGTAACGGTGAGGCAATCGAGACTGGGACACGCTGGAAGGTGCTGGTACATGCGAGGCTAAGTGAGTCATGAAACACGCGGGAATCGTAAGGTCTGTCCGGGTAGGCTTATCTGGTTGCCGGTCCGGTCTGAAGAGCCGGTTCTTGTGACATCACCCCCTTGTTAAGGTCCTAGGCGGTATAAGGGAGTATAGTCGATTGACAGCAATGAGTGTGGAAGTGGAGTTGGTCACGGGGGACTCGGCATATCTTGTCGGTCTTGCATCGTCGATGTGGATTCCTGCAACGATCAGCTATGTGTCCGTGACGGTTGCAGAGAATGCAGATGGCGATTTTGGGGCATTCAAACGTGTCGTGCCCCCTGTCGTGACACCAGGCGCATTTGTCCGAAAGTCGAGGGAGGAATTGATACCATGGGTCTAGTAGGGCTTCTTTAGCATCTTTATGCTCTTGGTCAGTAAGCTGAGGCATAGTTCCGAACAAGACCCGTGGTTCGAGACGAGTTTTAGCGTTAGCCCTGGCGAGTTTGATCTCCGAGTCCCTTACTTCCCATACCATGTCGTGGTATCTTTTGCGAGCGGTGACGAGGCCGTTTGCCATCTGTCATACTTTCTTTATGGCGAACCGATATCGCCGCACTTCTGCTTCTAGGGACAGGTCCTGTTCGAACCTGAGTGCCTCATCTATGGCTTTAGTGTGTCTGAGGCCTTCTTTGAATAGGAAGGCGTCCTTTTGAGTGAGGAGGGGACGAGGGTAAGGGTCAGCTTGAGCTCGAATGGGAATGCGATGAGTGGGACATCCGGGACCGTAGGTGGCTAGTAGGGAAGGGAAGCCATGTGTTAAGTCGGGGAGAACGAAGCGAGGGGGGAGTGTGTCGTCTTCATTGCCCGGGTCTGGGATTAGTAGGTCTAGTCCAAGATCTCCTTCTTCCCATCCTTCTCCGAGTTCCTCTAGTTCTGTGAAGTGAGTGCGATTGGTGGGTGGCTCGTAGATGGGGGGAGGAGTTCTTTCACGATCTGTTGGGGCGAAATTCTCGTTGAGTAGAACGATGTTTTTGACCTGTTGGATAGTAGGCGTGGTGGTATGTGGGGGAATGGGAATAGGGTCAGGTGAGGGGGAGCGGACGTGATAGGAGGGGCTGCGGGTCCTGACGGGCGAGTTGACTCCTCGAGTGGGGGACTGATTACCGAAGGCTCTCAGTATAGTGGTGAGGGAATCATCTTCCCATAGTTCGCGTGCCTGTACGATCATTGCAGCATGTTGTGCTGCTTGTCGGATAAGTATTCTGGTGTTGATAGTCGCCGCTGTCGAGGGGGATGGTTCTCTGGATAGCGGCAGGTGGATGAGTGCAGGGGAGTAAGGTGGAGTAGGTACGAGGGTAGCAGTGGAGGCAGTGGGGGAGTTCTGGGTAGAAGACATGTTCGTTTGTGTTTGGGGGTAGAGCGGTGAGGGACAATCGTTTGTAGGTGGTGTTTTTATATTTGGGGTCATCCAGCCGAAGTGGAGTAGTATTCTGTTAGGAGTTCTGGGGCGTTGAGATTATGATGGTCGACCCATGAGTCATCTGACGTGGGGTATCCTTTCCAGTGTACGAGGTATTGAAGTTTACGTGTCCGTCCGAATCTTCTTACATCTAGAATCGCTTCAATTTCGTATTCTTCCTCGTTTTCAACGGTTGGTGGAGGTCGTGTAAACGGCATGCCGTACTCTTCCGTCTCCTTATAAGGGAGGAGTAGGTTGACATGGAAGACGTTGTGTATTTTCATTGATGGTGGGAGTTGTAGTTGATATGCGACTTTGGAAATTCTTTTTGTGATAGGAAATGGGCCGTATCTTTTAGGCATTAACTTGCGTGTTCCTCGTGTTTTGAGGCTCTTTGCTTCTAGCCATACAAGGGTTCCTTCTTCCATTTCTCCGATGTCGGGTCTTAGGGGTTGTTGTTTATGTTCAAGGAGTTGTTGGGCATCTTGTCTTGCCTCTTCTAGTTGTTTCAGGCGGTTAGTGGATGAGGGTACATTGTTGTCTTCTAGACTGATATTGATCTGGGGTTTGAATCCCATAAGGAGTTCGTGTGGTGATCTCCGTGATGTTTCATGTTTCCATGAGTTGTGTGCGTATTCTGCTAAAGGGAGCATCTTTTCCCAGGAATGTGGATGAGTCGTGGTCCAGGGTCTTAGGTATTGTTCTAGCCATGCGTTCATCCTTTCCGTCTGTCCATCGGTTTGAGGGTGAAACGCGGTGGACATGTTTTGTTTGATGCCTAGGTTTTTACATAAGGCTTTGGAGAAGTTTGATGCGAATTGGGGATCTCTGTCGGAGATGATTCTTTTGGGAACGCCGAACCAGGGCACGAGGTGTTTCAGATATTCGTGTGCGACGCCTGCTCCATCGATCGTTTTGTTGCATGGGATGAATTTTGTTGCTTTGGAGCATCCTTGGTTGACTATGGTAAGTACGCTGTCAAACCCTTCTGATTTGGGCAAGTCGGTGATAAGGTCCATCGATACGTATTGAAAGGGGCCTTGTTCAACATGTGTGTCGAGTGGAAAGGTCGTGGCTTTCTTTCTGGGTATATTGGTTTTGGACTCTTGGCATTTGGCGCAACCTTTGACGTATTGTTCTACAAATTGTCGTAGTCTAGGTCCTTCGTAGTGTTGTTTGACTAAGTCCCATGTGTTGGCTATCCCTGGGTGTCCTGCGAAGGGGGTGTCGTGGAATTGTCTTAGAATTTCTCGTCGTTTGTCAGGTTTGTCCGGTAAGTAGGTTTTTCTTGCAAAAATTTCGGGTGGTAGTAGAGTGGTTTTTTGTTCTCCTACCCCCTTGTTAAGGTCTTTGCGACGAGAAAGTGTGTCAGCAATAGTGTGTGTGTGTCCAGGGACATGTTCCATGGTAATATTAAAGTCTTGCATATATTGCATCCATCTGGCTTGTCGTCCCGTTAGTTTTTGTGGTTCTTTGAAGTAAGTGAGGTTTTTATGGTCTGTTCTTATTCTAACTGGTTTATCGGCTCCTAGGAAGAATGGTCGTCCACTTTTTAATCCAAAGATTACTGCTGCTAATTCTTTGTCGTGAGCGTTGTAGTTTCTTTCCGTGTCTAAAAGCGTCCTGGAGTAGTATGCAATTGGGTGTAAACCATCTTCGTACTCTTGGGATATGACTGCTCCTATGGCGAATCCTGACGCGTCTGTGTCTAAAACAAATTGTTTTGTCCAATCTGGAGTATGGAGTACTGGGTAGGATACACAGGTTTCTTTTAAGATTTGGAAGGCTTGATCTTCCCTTGTTGTCCATTCCCATTGTTTGTTTTTCTTCGTTAAGTCGTTTAATGGCCTTGCTTTTATAGAAAAGTTGGGTATAAAATTTTGATAAAAGTTACAGAACCCTAGGAAGCTTCTAACTTCTTTTAGTGTTGATGGTGTTGGCCAGTCTTTAATTCCTTTGACTTTGATGGGGTCCATGGTTATCTTCCCTTCTCCTATGATTACTCCGAGATATTCTACCTTTTTCTTGTGGAATTGACACTTTTCTGGTTTGAGATAGAGATCATGTTGTTTCAGTTTAGACAGTATATGATTGACTTTGGAGGTGTGTTCCATTTCATCGTTTTGTGTGGCAATGATGATGTCGTCCATATAGATTTTTAACCACCCTTGTGCGAGTTCTTCTTGAAAAATGTCGTCCATCATGGTCTGAAAGGTAGCTGGGGAGTTGGTTAGTCCGAAGAACATTACGGTGGGTTCGAATAGCCCATCGCTGGTTTTGAAGGCTGCTTTCCATTCGTCTCCTTGTTTAATCTGGATGTTGTTGTAGCCCCATCTAACGTCAAATTTAGTGAAGAGTTCTTTTCCTGCTAAGGCGTGGATAAGTTCTGGGATTAGGGGTAAGGGATATACGTTTGGTATTGTCCATTTGTTTAAATTTCTGTAGTCTTGTACTGGTCGAAATTTACCGTCTTTCTTTTTTATGAGGAAGAATCCACTGGCATATGGTGAGTTGGATCTCCTTATTCGTTTAAGTTGTAAATTTTGTTCGAGAAATTTTCCTTGTTCCTCCTTTTCTTTAGGTGAGAGGGGGTATACTCTGCAGTTAATCGTTGTCGGGGCGTCCGGTTTTAGATCGATGGCGTGATCCCATTTTCTAGGTCCAGGAAATCTCTCTGACTCTTGTTCCATGAATACTGGTCCGTATTGGTGGTATTGGTGGGGAACTATTTCTTGCCAAGTCTTTGGTTTGTCTTCAATTTGTGCTTCCACCAATTGTTGCGCTATGGTGGTTTTTCGTATTTGAGTTTGCAACCATAGTTCGTCCCCTTCTTCCCAGTCTGTTAACGCTTTAATCCATGCTGGAGTTTCTTGGTTTCCTTTGAGGGTGACCCTCCCCATGACGGTTCCTTTGGACCAATTTATCCTTGGGTTGGTTGATTCTAGGAATGGATATCCTAAAATAATATCATCTTGACCTATGTCTGCAACTAGGAATTGGTGTGTGTGTTTTTGTCCTAGTAGTTTTAGTTCCAATTGGACAGCTTGGGTGACTTTTCCCGAGCGATTGAGCGTTCCATCGACGTTTTTGACATTTCTGGCTGGGGTTATTTTTTGCGTTTGTAGATGTAGTTCTTTTGTCAATTTGGGTGATATGAAGCACTCAGTGGCTCCGCTGTCTATAAGAGCTTTCTTTTCGGCTTTGTTCGATCCAATGTAAATAGTAGTCATCACTGATATTAACTTTCTTTGAGTCTTGTACATGGAGTCGATACCTAAAGCTCGAGCAATCGCCGTTATGCTCAAGCATCCAAAAAATCCTCCTCTTTATCCTCCTCATCTCCCATCAGGGCTTTAATGAAGGCCTCTCTCTCTACCATAGAAAGTGCCTTTGCTGCTTTCGCGAGTTTATCGGTAGTGTTTTCTTCGATCACCTGCACGGTGGGAGATTCAGATGTGATGTTGGTCGTGTCAGCTGTGCGTACGCGAGTTGTTTCGCGCTTCGGTTTTGTGGGACAGTCGCGAGCTAGATGTCCTCGAAGGGAGCAATGAAAGCATCTCCCTTCTTCTCGGTGTTTTTGCTTTTCGGCCTCGGTGATTGCTTTGCGAGCGGCGCCCGCGCTGGTGTCCATCGCGTTTGGGTCGCGTGGTGGGAGACGTGTGCGCGGCGCGGTGGCGTTGTTGGTGGTATTGCCGTGCGTGCCCCAATTCGAAAGGCGAGCCCAAGGGCAATTAGTGCTTGAGTTGGTGTTTCTATTGTGAGTGTTAGCATGATCGGTTAGGACCGCTCGTCGGCGCATCCAGACGCGGTGTTGCTTCTGCGCTGCGCTGATCCAGTCGTTGAAGGAGGTCGGATCTTCAAAGTTGATGCAAGCTTCAACCAGTGGTTTGGGGAGGCCGCATGCAAATAAACGCATGACGGTTGGGTCGTTCATGAAGAGTCCTGCGCGTTTCGCAAGGACCTGGAAGGCTGAAATGTAGCCGTCTAGATTATTGTCTTTCATCTTCAATTCTCGGAGTTGATCTTGCGCGTGTTCGCGTTCCGCGTAGTCGACGAATGCGTGTTTGAATTTCTGTTGCATGGCCTGCCAGGGATTGAGACCAAAGGGGAGTTCCTCGGGGTCGTCAATGATTTCCTGTAGCCATTCATCCATGGTTTCGACCCAGCCTTTGACGTGCGGTCCTTCGAGAAGTGACAAGAAGTACGCGCATTTCTTGATGGGGTCGCGTGTGATTTTGCTGTCGTGATTTAAGGTCATAAATCTGTGGAAGGTGGTTAGAAAGATGTGGGTGCGGGCTCTGTTGCCGTTGAAGGCTTTCGGAGGAATGCCTTTGAGTTTTCCGTTGTCGGAGGGGCATGCGTCGCGGCCGTAGTTGGCGTTCGTGTCATAGTCGTCGGGGTCGGGGCTTGGGGGTCGTCTTCCGCGTCCTCCGAAGCCTTGGAATTGGCTGGGTCGGGGAAGGGCTCATGTCGTACCGGACGACGCGAGTTGCTGGGGAATGGGTGTGTCCGATTCGTCTTCGGCGGTGCGGACTTGAGTTGTCGTGGGGGGTTCTTGTTCCATGGCTTCTATGGGTGCCGGGGTTGGAGCTCGGGAGTGTGGCACTGGTGTTCCTGAGGCAACCAGTGCTTCCATGTCTAGTCCTGGGAGAGGATCAAATGTCAGTTCGAAAATCGGGCGTGCGACCCGCACGGCCGCGAAGTAATCTTCGCGCCGTTCGATTTCGAACCACACTCCATAGAGTGTCGCAAGGGCTACTTTTGCTTGTTTATAGGGTGCAAAGAACCCAGTCCAGGGAGTAGAGTCTGTCCCAAGTTGTAAGAATAGAGTGTTCTTTCTGAATTGCTCTGGAACTAAAGCAATGTCGGCATCCAGGGTTATTGCAAATGGGAGTCTGAGTTTTGCTAATCCTTGTTCAGAAGGCTTTCCTTGGCCTTTGTATCTCCAGTCTCTGGCCATTGAGGTCATGTTGAAGGAAATCGGTATATTCTTTGTGTGGGTGTGTGGTTCGGGGTCGAGGGTTCAGAGGTAAGCTTGTTCTAATGTCACCGACTGGGGGCGGTGTCGCTGACAAATCGGTTCACGCGCGAGACGAGCGCAGCGAGTCGAGCGAGACACTAAGTCTTCGCGAGTTTCGGGGATCTCGGAGACGATATTGCCGAGGCAAATATGTTCCGCGGAGAGGGGAAATTACGAATAAGTCTTCGTGTCGAGAAGGCTTATGAGTAAGAGAAGTTTCAGATGAAATGCTTGATGTCTTGCAAGCCTACAAGTCCTGAAGTTCGAAATCCAGTGATATTTCACAGGAGAACAAGCTTAGAGCTTGTTCTCTCTTACAGACAGGTTTATATAGACAATGTATACTATATCAAATAGTAGACACAAGGTAACGGTGAGGCAATCGAGACTGGGACACGCTGGAAGGTGCTGGTACATGCAAGGCTAAGTGAGTCATGAAACACGCGGGAATCGTAAGGTCTGTCCGGGTAGGCTTATCCGGTTGCCAGTCCGGTCCGAAGAGCCGGTTCTTGTGACACAATGTGTGCGCAATATTGTGGACACCTCTACTCACCTCTTTTGTCTGTGTGAACAGGGTGACACCATAGAGGCTGGGTTTCCTCTAATAAGGAAGGGTCCTTCAAGGGCCCTCTCCAGGAAATGGTTCATGACAGTAGCAAAGGTGGCTCATAGAAGCAATAGTTGCTTCTGTGTAAACAATCTTGGTGCTGGAAGCATTAAGTGCTTCCATAGTGGCAATCTCAGTGTCATAAGTACTTTCCCAATCAGGGAAATGATGTATGTCACAGTACATGAACATCTGGAACAGAAGCAATGTGATTCATTGCTTCTTTAACATATCTTCAGAAAGATACGATCAATGCATTCCAAACACAATATCAAGGAACATAAATGGTCAAGATCTGATGCATGCATGATGCAAACAATGCAGTCCATAGTTCATGTGTTCCAGCATCTTCTGGACCCCAAACCACTTGGTAACATCACCCCTCCTTCAGATTGGGGGTCCCACACACCAACAATTCTAGGATCAAGTGGTGGGGTCTATGCCATCATCAAGGGGAGGAGGTGATGCAGTGAAGGTGTATCGGTCTTCTTCTGCTGCCTCATAGGCAGCCAATGCTGAGGCTACTATTGCCTCCAATTCCTCAGCTGCTGCTGAGGGGGACATGATCTGTGGGAATCTGTCAGAGTCCCTGGGTAACCTCCTGACTGGAGGTGTGTTGGAGTGGAGGAGAGGGGCTGTGCTGAAGAGTTCTTGAAGGGTCATGGACCCTTCTCCTCTTGCTGCCTGCACAAGCTGTTGGTTAGCAACATCCTCCCTGTCCTGGTCAGACTTCCTCTTCTTGTTCTGGTGTGCCATCTAACAACCTCAGTGGAAGGGGCATGATCTGATGGGTGTATAGGTGCGATGATAAGGGGGCACCAGACAATGGTAGGCAGCATCAGCTGCCAGTTGGTCATGGCAGTATTGGTGGGGTTGTGGACAGTACTTGTTAAAATGTCCTACCTCACCACAATACTTGCATAGGTTTCTCTTCCTCCTCCCTACTATCATGTGCAGCTGCTGGGTTTCTGGGATGAAGTCAGTAGCTACTACAGATGCTTCTCCACTGCTGCTGTAGGAGTGGTAGTAGATGGAGCTCTGGGGGGAAGGATTCAGTGACACTTCTGACCCTACTCCTCCATGGAGGTGCATGGTCAACATGGTTTGGAGAATGTCAATATCCTCTTTGGAGTACCCCTGCACTTCAGTAGGTGCAGGGTCAGCAGGTGCTGGTTCTGGGGTGGAGGTGTCATACCCCTGGGCAATGTCTGCCAAAGGCAGCTGAGGGACGAAGACGAGAGGAGGGGGATTAGGCTCTCCAGCCTGGTAGTTGGTGAGGAGTTCTTCAGCCCATATGCCTGGAGGGGTTTCTCCTTGGCTGCAGCCTGCCTCAATAAACTCCCAGCAACATGAGCATACTTTCACTGCTCCCATCCTTTCCTTTGCCTCATTCCTTGCCCTCTCCATGCCCCTCTTCTTGGCCAAGTACTTGGCCAACTTGTAGCGCAGTTGTTTTTCCTCTTCTTCAAGCACCTTGTAATTAGCTTCCAACATCTCTTCCTGAGTGTAGAGGTGGTCCAGGTGGTAGAGCTCTGCCTGCAGCCTGAAGCCGCCTAGCAGGTAGAGGGTCTGTCTCCAGTGGCACTCCCTTCAAACTGCCCTCTCAGTGTCAAAGCAGTTCAAGTTGTGTTCATCCTGGCTGTAGTTGTAGAGATTGTAGCAAGGGGCGGCTTGGAGAATCTTGCCATCATCTCCATGGCCTTCTCTGTTCTTCCCCCTTACCCTTGGCTCTCCTAAGGCAACATCATAGGCCACATACCTGGCCAGTTTGTTGCCCCAAGTCACACCATCAGGGATGTCAATCCCTGTGTGGTGTCTGTCAGTGTCCCATTGTACCCAAGGCTCTCCAGGGTGGGCAACCTGGTCCAGAGTACTGGTGTCATGAACCATTTCCCGGAGAAGGCCCTTGAAGGACCCTTCCTTATTAGAGGAAACCCAGCCTCTATGGTGTCACCCTGTTCACATGGACAAAAGGGGTGAGTAGAGGTGTTCACAATATCATGCATGCATTGTCGTGCGAGCAATTCCCAGCACAATTGACATACAGCAAGCCCCACTTAGTGGCAACCTGTTTAGCAATGAAAAACAGTATCATAGCCTCTCTAAGGACCTTAATAGAAGTATTAGGGTCGACTCTAACAACCCTAATAGAACTATATAAGGGGCCTTATAAGCAACTCTATTCCCTGAACCAAACTACAAGTCCTCAAATGACCAGCCCTAAACTAACTAACAGTAAATGAATCAGGTGCTTTGCACATGTACTAAGGCAGTGAACATGTGGACAGTAATGGCTCTTACTCATCAATAAGAGCCTCCTTACTCAGCAGCTTACTGAGCATGACTGAGCATGCTCAGTAAGCATACTCTGTCTTCTTACTCATCCAGCAATTGTGCTTGATAACAAGGTTATGACTTGTTCCCTATTTAGCAGTTCTCCTGTAGTATATAAGCACTCAATAAAGTAGCGGACAGTCTTCAGACTGTCCATTTGCTTATGGCACTCTCTACCCCTGGGATACTCCTTTAAGGACCATCCCCTTGTGATCATTCTGGCCTCTTCCCTGTGTAGCTTCTCAATACTACCAGTAACTGTACCTCTTTGGTACTTGGTACTGCTTTGGACCCTACTCCTTGCTCATGCTGTCTTGGACATCTATCAACTCATCTTTGAACTGTTGCACAGCATAGAGCGCAGCTAACAGGCCAAGCAACCCACCTTAGAGGTTGTGCTAATGCTCAAGTGATATTGGGGTGTAGAGCGATGTGTATACTCATCTACAAGTATGGTATTTATACCTCTATGACCCAGGGCTGTTCCTAAGTCCAAAAAGAGGTGACTACAGGTGTCCACTATATCGTGCATTCAGTGACGCGTGATGTGGAAATGTTCTAGACGCAGCATAAGGCTGCATCTTGTGATAGATAGCGTAGTGTGCGTAACCCTATTGCCATAAGCGCATATACTAAAGTTCTGTCTAACACGTAACATCTATGAGCGGATCTTGAACCTTGTATGAAGGTCTTCGCCTTCTTTGATCCATTCGGGTTCCGGTTCAACATGAACTTCTCCCTTGCTCTTGAACTGGATTGTTCAACAGTGAGTCTTGACAACTGGTAGGGGACATCACATCCCAGTCCCCAGACTGAGCATCAACTTGGTCAGTGTCAAGACACGTACTGCTGATCACTAAGGACTCAGGAGCAGGTGGGCAAGGGTCGGAACAGATGATACGTGGCGAAGGCGGCGTTGAACAAGAGGACGAGCCAAACGACGAGGAGGTACCAGATGGGGACTGGTAGGTGTTGCAAGAGACAAAGGCGAAGGCTGGAGGCCAGTGTAGCGAGGGGACTTTAAACAAGGCGGTCGTTGAAGAGTACCTTGGAAGCGAGGGGAATCTTTAGACTGAGCGGTCACAGGGGAGTACTCAGGAAGATGAGAGTATCACAAATGGACAGTCTGACGACTGCCATGCTTCATTGGGGCTTATATACAGTGTACAGGGTCGATTACAAAGCACTGGGACTATTCTAGACTCTTTGTTACCATCCAATAGGACTACAGAGGCATAAACTTGCTTATGCCAAGTTTCAGGCTTACTGAGCGCATTACTGATCATTGTGGAGCGATGACATCATTATGATGTCACTGTGGGGCGCTTAGTGAGCCTATGAGGTCACTGTGGAGTCGCTCAGTCAGCCATGATGTCATTGGAGCCTTGATGACGTCAGATGATTTATGCAACAGTTTCTAAGAGTTTGTGCCGCTGTTTTGGGTCCATGGTGGCTGGGTGGCCATGTGGCTGCCACGCGATGATTACCCGATTAGGAAACCGGTGCCTGGTCGTGTTAGAGTGCTTTTGCAATAGCAATATCTTGTACCACAGGAGGGATAGCCCAGAAAATGGAAGGGAGTCGGCAATGCAAAGTGAGAGAGGTCTTTCTTGAGTAAAATAGGACAATCCTTGGCCAGGACTTGGCCTTGGTTCGTAACAGTCAGCAGGGGGTCCAAATTCAAGGGGACACATGTCCACTTCTCCCTCTCCAGTACTGTGGTCATCCATTCCTTGGAAGAAGGTGAGGAGGGAAGTGTCAGGGGTAGTGATTTTGAGTGGCCCCTCTGTTCCAGAGAGGTCAGACTGGGGAACAATTTCATTAGTGGGAGTTTGAGACATGTGTGAGCTATGATATGGGGGTAAGGAAACAGAGGGCATCCTTCACTGGACCTTTATAACCTGTATGGCAGCTGGGTTCTTTCTGTGGTATTCCTCTATTAGTCTAGACACTTTGATGTTCTCTATTGGCTCCCAAGAATCATGGGCTTTGGAGTATCCTTTCCACCAGACTTGGTACTTCAATTGTTTCCTCCTTCCAGTTCATCTTGAACCTAAAATCATTGCTACTTCATATTCCTCTTCTCCTTCCACCAATTCTGCTTCTGGTTTGGTGTAATTGGCCCCATGTTCTTCAGTTTCCTTGTAAGGGGTCAATAAGGATGCATGAAACACATTATGGATCCTCCAGCAGCTAGGGAGATCCAATCTGTACATCACAGGGCTGATCACCTCCATGATTTCAAAAGGCCCATAATGTTTTGGGTGTAGTTTCACTGTAGGATGTGTCATTTTTAGGTTGGTGCTGTCGAGCCATACCCTTTCTCCTTTCTGATAAGGTTGGAAACTACTTCTTTGCTTCCACATTAGGGAAGCGATCTTCATTGCTTCTTGTGCCTGTGATCTTGCTTCCTGGATTCAGACTTTCCAATTGTCTATTCTTGGTATCTTGCTTCCCTGATTTGGCTGGTGTGCTCTGGGCGTAAAACCCATCCATAAGAAGAAAGGGGACAGCCTTGTTGTCTCTGAAACATTAGAATTCATCATGTATTGCACCAGAGGCAGCCAGTCCACACAGTCATCTTGTTGGTGGTTGCAAAAGATCCTGAGCAATGTTTCCATTGTCTGATTTGTCCTTTCTGATTGTCCATCTGTCTGGGGATGGTAGGTGGTGCTGATATTCTGTTTGATATGCAGCTGGTCACAAAGTTCCCTAATAAACTTGGAACTTATTGGTTTGTTGTGATCAGATATGATCTTGCTTGGTACTCCCACAAAGGGGAATATCCTGTCTTTGTGGAGCTGTGCTAGCTCTTCTGTGTCCATCTCTTCCTTGCAAGGAAGCAAAATGACACCTTCAGTACAATCATGGTTGGTGACAGTCAATATACTGTCATATCCTTTCAACTTTGGCAATTTGACCACAAAGTCCATGCTGACAGTCAAGAAGGGAGTAGCCCCTTTTTCTGGTGGTATGGGATATAGGGGAGGTTGACTCAGATGAGTGTTTGACTTGTTAGCTTGACAAACTGTGCATCCTTCCACATATTGATCAACAAAGCACCTCATGGTGGGCCACCAGTAGTATTGCATTATTCCCAGTAATGTCTTTGCTTTCCCTGGATGTCCTGCTGTGGGACTGTCATGATACTGTTCCAGTAATGTCCTGTGAGTCCCTTTGTAACCTGTAACCACCAAGGCTTCATTCTTCCACCACAAGCTATGTCACTTCTCCACTTGGTGTCTCTGTACCCAATCAAGTAACTTTAGCCAGTGTCATTCTTCCCCTTGTTGGTTCTTTATCCGTTCTTCTAATGCAGTAGTATGCCTTACTCAAATAAAAAGGTGGTCAGGTAGCATGACCACTTCTTCTTTATCCCCTTGTCCATCATCAAGGTCAGGTCTCCTGGACAGGGCATCTGCTTTATTCCTTGCCCCTGCCTGGTGTTTCAGCTCCAAGTCAAAGTCTGCCAAGAAGGTAATGTATCTTGCCACTCAACCATTTATGCACTGAGGATGTTGGTAATGCAACAAGTTCGCATGATCTGTATAGACCACCACCTTGTGCTTCGCTCACATGAGCAGGTGCCTCCAGTGCTTTAAGGCTCACACCATGGCTAAGAACTCTTATGTTGTAGTTCTTTTCAGCTTGTTTCAAGGCTGCAGAGAAGTATCCAATTGGCCTCCTCTATCTTTGTTCATCCTTCTGGAATAGCACTGCTCCAATAGCATAGTTGGATGCATCTACTTCCAATTCAAAGGGTCGCTCCTCATCAGGATGGAGCAGGATGGGGTTGGAAGATACTATCTGGAAAGTCATTCCAGAGCATCTTTACATTCTTGAGTCCATTCAAATGGTATTCCTTTCTTTGTCAAGGCAATAATGGGTTGAGCAATCTGGCTGAACCCTCAGATGAAATCCCTATTGTAGCTGAAGACTCCCATGACTTTGCGCACTTTGTGCACATCCTTGATTTCCCTGGGCCAGTCCATGATTCCTCAGACCTTGGAGGCCTCAATCTTCATCTTCCCTTCGTCTATGTCCCAATTCATGAACTGGCACTTCTTGGGTTTCAGGAAGAATGACTTCTTCTGCATCAGTGCAAGTGTCCTGACTCACTGTTGAACAATCCAGTTCAAGAGCAGGGGATAAGTTCGAAGATGAGTCAGTAGATGTCCAAGAAAGTGTGAGCAAGAAGTAGGATCCAAAGCAGTACCAAGTACCAAAGAGGTATGGTTACTGGTAGTATCGAGAAGTTACACAGGGCAGAGGCCAGAATGATCACAAGGGGACAGTCCTTAAAGGAGTATCCCAGGAATAGAGAGTGCCATAAACAAATGGATAGTCTGAAGACTGTCCACTACTTTATTGAGCGCTTATATACTACAGGAACTGCTAAATAGGGAACAAGTCATAACCTTGTTATCAAGCAGAGTAGACAGATGAGTAAGACATTGGGGTATGCTTAGTGAGCATGCTCAGTCATGCTCAGTAAGCTGCTGAGTAAGGAGGCCCACAATGATGAGTAAGGGCCTTTGGAGTCCACATGTTCACAGCTTAGTGCACGTGTGAAGCACCTGATTCATTTACTGTTAGTTAGTTTAGGGCCAGTCATTTGGGGACTTGGGTATTTGTCAGTGGAATAGTGTTGCCTATAAGGTCCCTTATATAGTTCTATTAGGGTCCTTAGAGTCGACCCTAATACTTCTATTAAGGTCTTTAGTATTGCCTTATAGTTCATTCTAAGGTTATTAGAGTTAGTCTAATAATGCGTTATAGGGCCCATAGTATCTTCATTAGTGCCTATTGTAGGGCACTTTGGGTCATCATAAAGGGCCCTTAGGAAGCCTATAACACTGTCTTATACTGCTAGAAGGGTTGCCACTAAGTAGGGCTTGTTGTATGTCAATTGTGCCTAGAATCAATCACATGACAATGTGTGCACGATATTGTGGACACCTCTACTCACCCCTTTTGCTCATGTGAACAGGGTGGCATCATAGAGGCTGGGTTTCCTCTAATAAGGAAGGGTCCTTCAAGGGCCCTCTCCAGAGAATGGTTCATGACAGCAAGTAGCTTGCTGATACATTGCTCATGGATCTCTAGCTGTTCTGGACTGTCTCCTGTGGCGATTCCAAAGTCATCCAGATAGTTGACAGTGTACTCTCTCTGCCCATCAGTCCAGCCAGTCACCAAAGTCTCTTCTCATCAGCCTAGTAAAGAAGGCTGGCACATTCTTGAGCCCAAAATACATAACATTGGGCAGGTAGGTTCCATATGGCATCTTGAAGGCTGCTTTCCAATGATCTCCTTCTGCCAGTTGTATGTTATTGTATCCCCATCAGATATTGAACTTGGAGAACACATTCTTGCCTTGAAGCCTTTCCACCTCTTGTTCCAGATGTGGTAAAGGTTCATTGTCTTGTCTGGTCCACTGATTTAGTCATCAATAGTCCACAATGATTCTTTTCTCCTTGCTGTCCTTCTTGCCAATGAAGAACACTGGAGATGTATAGCTGGATGGACCTGGAGTGATGTATCACTTTTCTACTTGATCAGCTAGAAATTTCTTAAGGTATTCTCATTTGTCTCATGTCAGGGGGTATACCTTGCAGTTTAGCTCCTTTGGTGCATCATGTAACAGCTCTATCTGCCTATCTGGTTCCCTTGGTGGTGGGAACCTCTGGGACTTCTCTTCTGAGAAGACATCTGCAAAGCAGTGGAATCGCTTTGGAACATTGGCAAGGGGGTCCTCTTCTTCCTGAGGTTCAATGGACTGCTGGGCCCATCTCTGAGCAATAGTCATCTTCTGTATGTAAATTGCTTCCCCCTTCTTCAATTGTCAACTTTCATCTCTTGCTTGCTTTTGAATATTTGCAACATAGAGATCCAAGTACTTGTATCATGCACTCTCAATTTGTACTGCCCCTTCCATCAGCTGTCCTTTCTTCCAGTTGATGGTGGGTCGAATTTGTATAAGAAGGGATATCTTAGAATGACTCAATCCATTCCTAAGTCGGTAAGATAGAACTTTGCAAGCTCTCCTTCTCCTTGTATCAGATGTGAAGCCAGCAATAATGGGTGAGTTCCCCTTGCTTATTCTGAGTTCCATCGACATTTCATACTACCATGGGTTCATGTAGTTCTTGTCTTCCAATCTTCAGCCATTTCCAAGCTGAGTGATTGATGAAGTTCTCTGTGGCTCCACTGTCTAGTAGAGCAGATTCCTCTGCCATTGTGTGTGCAGTGATGAAAGTGAATGGGATATTCATAGCATTCAGTCTTCTAATGTACACTTGCAACACACTATTCTTCCTAAGCCAGGCCATTGACTTAGGTGTTCCTAAAAACCCTCTTCCATCAGTTCTTCCAGTAAGTCCTCCTTCTGTTTGGTGGACATCTTCTTTATGGATGCAGAGGAGGAGCTTTTGTTGTAAGTAGGAGGGGGAGATGTGGATTGTCCAGAGACAGTGCTTTCATTTCCACTGTCCCCTGAGTTGTCCTCCTCTGTTTCCAGAGCTTGAGCCTTTCCTTTGTCCTTTGGGTTACTTGATTTCTTCTTGACTCTGTCCTTGTCAGAACAGTTCCAGCTAATGTGCCCTGCCTTCCTGCAGATGAAGCATTTTCCTTCTGCTAGCAGTTTCTTCTCCTCTGTCAGAGGAGGACAACACTTGGTCCTTGCTGCATCAGTGGATACCAAGTCCACTTCCATTGCATTGGGGTCTCTTTGATTTCACCTTTTCCCAGACTGTAGGGACTTCATGCAATTTTCCCTGGTGGTCAATGATCCACCTCCAGATTCAATATTAGCTTTCATGAGCTGGTCTCTGGCTTGTTCTTCCCTGGCCACATTGATCCATGCTCATAGATCATTGATGGCCAGTATGTCTCTGACTGGTCGATTGTAAATTTGTCACACCAGCCAGGTGATCAGTCCTGCTTTATAGGCTTCAACTGCTCCTGGTGAGATTCTGGTCCCATCCTGCTTTACTGAGCAGAACAAGGAACTTGCTGGCATAATCATCCAGTGATGCTGCTTTAGCCATTGACAGCTGTTGCAGCTCCATGAAAGCATCTTCTGGCTCTGTGGTATCTTTGAATTTCCTAAAGAAGTCGTCCACAAATTTGGTCCAAAAGAGCATGTCAGTTGGGTCTAGTTGCACTGGTGCATAGGGTGACAGTGGGTCCCCATTCCTTTTTGCTTCTACCAGGTTCATTTGGTTGACCACCCATTCGTGTACCTTCTCTCCTTTGATGTAGGTGAGAGCCAAGGCTACTTGTTTCATTGGAATAGTCATGGTTGGGTTATCACTGTTAAGCAAATTCCATAGATTGAAATCTTGGATGAAGTACTTTGTCTTCTTTCTGTCTCCTTTGAAGACCTTAGGAGGATCTCCTTTCAGAGATCCATTGCCTCCATGGGAGCCTGGTGCCAGTTGTGGTGCCAGGTTCACTCCTGGTCCTACATCAGGAAAAAACGAAAATGCTATGTAGCGCTATATAGCTACCATAGCGTCTGTAGCAACTTTACAACCATCGAGGTTTCATGCCTACATAGCAACCACCAAACTCTATATAGCCGCCGCCAGAGTTATATAGAGCACCATTGACTACGTTTCTTTTACCAATGCTACATAAATCATACAATGTTACATCGACAACATAAATATACGGTTCTCCCCATAGTCAACCATAGTCAGGAGTGCTACGGAAGCCTATGTAGCCAACCACATGCCTATGTTCTACCAATTGCAACATTGTTATGATAAACGACTCAGGCACTTGCATTCACAAAAATGTCAGGAAACAATGTATATTTCACACATCAACGCTAACTAATATTTTTAAACTACTCGACGTCTTCATCGTCGCTCCAGTCAACGCCATTCTGATGTTCTTCGATCGCCTTCTTGACAGCGTCCTCAGACAGTGAGTTCTGGTGTGAGCGCAACCCTTCTTCAGCATCAAACTTTCCGTAGACACTGTCAAGTTATTAGCACAGTTCATTTGAAGGCGATGGATACAGACCAGCCACCAGTGAATATTGCCTTCTGCAACACCGGCAGGATACCAAGGTCCTTCGTAGCTTGGTCGAAACTTTGGAGCATCTCATGTGCGTCCTTGAAAACATGCTTGTAGTCTGCCACTGTGAAGGTGACAGGGCTGTATGACCCGGTTCTCCATTCATCGAGGGCGCATTCCATCTATAAGTTCAATAAATATGGCTTAGCAAGGGCAACATTTGGAAATTTCACCGCAGACAATGTGAGCGCAATGGCAACCAGTGGGAACAGGATCATATCAATCACGGAATATAACGGCGTCAGGCTTGCTTTTTGATGAATTTCGGAACCAGACTTTGTTGATTATGTCTTGGATTGCACGGCTCTTCAAAAAACCACTCCGCCCTGTTGTTTGCTGTGGGAAACCCTGGTCAACAGCGCAACATGAAATGTTAGTACACTGACTGGCAACGTACCCGATAAACGTAGGTGAAATCACGCTTGAGCTCGGCCACTCGAGTGCGTTGGTTGGCAATGACGGTCGGATTGTATGTGTGTTGGAAGTTGAAAACGTTGGCCACCGCGTCTTTGGCCTTGGTCTTGACATCACCACGAAGATGGCCGGATCACGCCATGATCTATGTGGCCCACGTATAATCTAAACAAATAGAATGTATATATTCACTCACTATGCGCAGATGATTCACATTGGGAACCATGTTGACGTCCTTCTCCTTGCATCCTGCCTTCCATGCGGCCTTGGCCCAGTTTGTTTCAGTGACCATGTCGGGATAGCTATTCATCGTGCTGAGGTCAGCACGATAGTGAGTAATCGCAGCACTGATGACATCCTGGATGTCCGCTCCAAAGTCCTTGGCCTTTGGGTGCCCATCGACTGAGTGTACCCACCTGACTTTGTGCGCAGGGCCAGGGTCCAAGTCTGACGAATGGACTGAGGGGTGGGAGTTTGGGCGTTGGCGGGGGAAGACAACAGAGCTAGTGCATCCGTGTTGAGAGGCGACAGAGCTAGTGCATCCGTGTTGAGAGGTGACAGAACTAGTGCATCTGCGTCAAGAGGCTACAGAACTGGTGTGTCCGCATCGGGAGACAGCAGAACTGGTGTGTCCGCGTTGAGAGCCAGACCTGGTGCATCCATGTTGGGAGATAACAAAATTTGAGTGTCAGGCATTTTCGGGATGTCGCTTCCTCTGGATCGCCATGTTCTGGAGAAGGAGAACTGTGGGGCCTCCTCGAATATGTGTGTCGTATGCGTGGCCAGGGTATTACCTGTTCTGGCTCGTCTCCTGAAGAAATGGGGGACGAGCCATTGGCATCCTCCTTGTCATATCCACCCTGGTCAGTATAGGTTTCAAGGGAGTCGTCACGTTCGGTAGGGTATACACCCTGGTCAGTATCGCTTTCGTCACGTTCGATAGGGTCCTCTGCACTTTCACTCCTTGACGTTTGCCCAGCAACCTGCACCTCTGGATGGCGGCGGGGTGAACGTCTCACCACAACCGCCATTGGAGGTGGTGGTATCACCGAGTTGCGCAAACTCAGATGTGGGCGGTTGGACCCATAAAAATGTATCTGCAAACGTGAATACCTGTGCAATGTAAACGAGTTTTGTACATACCAAGTCATCCTCTTCAACAGGGGGACGTGAGCGTTCAGTGGGTTTTGGAGTTGGAGCTGGACATCCGGTGAATGTCAAGAAAACAGGATATCCAAATCACTTACCGACGTTCTCCCGCTGCAGCTCCTTCTGCTTCCTCTTCGCCGCATTCATGGCTTTCTTTGTTGCCTTCTTAGCCTTGGCTGTCTTGCGGGCCTCCTCTTCGTCAACTACAATACATGAGCTGGTGTCATATCATGATGAGAGGAGAATCTACTTACTCAAGACCTGCACTTTGGTTGTGGGGCGGCGTGAACAAGTTATACATTGATCCATGAAGCTGGGTGAAAGGGTTGTGATGATGGTTACGATACAAGGTGCGCGTGTTGTTTTTTTTTACCTCATGCCTGGCCATGCATCGCGTACGTCAAACGTCAACATCCTGTCACATGGTTGCATAACGGATTCTGCGGAGTGCGGAAATGGAAAAAAGGAAACTTGAAGCTCCCAGTGCACACTGGCAGTCATTCCGTATCGGTACAATACATGACACGCCAGAGATGCCTTCTATGTAAGAAGGCCTTCAAAACAACACGGTCTCTCAGGCTCCATCTTTCATGGCTGGAGAAATGCAGCATGGCATGGCAACAACTCACTGACGACGACCTGCCCCACTGAAATGCTTACATAGATGCCACGCCGTTCAGTCACAGCATTTTCTTTGACCCAGAACACAATGATCACCATCAGCCATCCTCTGTGTATCACCCACTAGAAACCTCCCTTGAGCAAAATGAGCCATCGGCAAAAAGGGCTCGCACAGAAACTCAGTCGACGGCTGATGAATGCTGCGCAGGGCGCTATGTAGAGCCATATCCAGCCATGGTCGCTGAGAATTTAGGAACAGCTCTCACCCCATTCCAGGAGCGAGGTGAGGCGCTACAGAAATCAGGGTTGCCTCCATGGGCACCATTTGAAGATACGGACGAATGGGAGCTTGTCAATTGGCTCATAAACACCTCCTGGTGGTCCACCTCCAGGGTTTACTCCGATGGTAGGCCCTGTTCATCCACCTGCTGTCTGGGTGGCAATTGTGGTTGTCTGCATCTCTGCAATGGTAGCCATTTCAACTGATTCTTCTGGTTCTTCAACTATTGTTGGTTCAATGGATGAGACATGTACTGTCTGCTCCAATCTTTCAGCTAGTTCCAATACTTCTGGTGCTTCTGCTTTCTGGTCTGTAATCAGAGGTGTTAAGGCTCCAAAGTGCCTTAAATAAGATCAATGGTCGCATCTATAAACATGTCCTACCAATGCAGATATGCTTGAGTCAAGCAAGCAATACTCATGGAGGGGAATGAGTGTTAGATCCTTCTGGAGTATGGCAACAAGATGAGAGGGGCTCTGCAGACGGGGTAGGAGTCAATTGTTTGGGATTGGCATGCTAAGTCGAGCTTAAGGCTCAACTGCTACAGACTGGGTGTTAGGATTCTTGTGCTTGTCTATCTGCCTATGCTCTGATGACTCATTTCCATTTACTCACATATGCTTATTCATTTGTCTTAGTGATCGCTTACTGATCTGCTTACTGACTGATTGGTAATAGCTTACTCACTACTTACCAAATGATGACAGATACTAGGAAAGAATGACTCACGCGTGAGTCATTTCTGACATTCTCAAATTGCGCTCTACGTATTTGGATACTACTGGTTACCAGCTATGTGTACCCTGAATTTCATACGAATCAGATCAGTAGTTGTTGAGATATCGTATAAATAGTCTGTACTACTAAGAAGTCGAGCCTTACACTCGACTTACTCTCTTCAAGACACAATTATCTTGTCAACAAATCTAAACAAACTATATAGACCACTCCAAGTGAAAGAGGTCCCTCTCTTCTCTTACACCTATTCTTCCTGAGATAATATCAAAGGATACGAAGTTTAGTGCTTGAACTATATCAAGCAACTCTTTCACAAAGAGTAGGAATAAGATCAGTCAGATCTTAACACTGGGGGCTTTATATAGCCCTACAGGGATAAGGTTCATGCTACTGTAGTACTGGTCGGTGCTATAGAAGCAAAAGGCGGCTCATAGAAGTGAGGTTGCTTCTATGTAAACAATCTCAGTGCTGGAAGCATTAAGTGCTTCCCTAGTAACAATCTTGGTGTCAAAGTACTTTCCTAATCAAGGAAGCGACATACATGGTGGTATGGGAACATCTGGGACAGAAGCAATGCTACTCATTGCTTTTTCAACACAGTATCAGAAAGATACAATCAACGCATTCCAAATGTGATATCAAAGGACATAAATGATCAAGATCTGACACACTCATGATGCAAACAGTGCAGTCCATAGTTCAGGTGTTCCGGCATCTTCCAGACCCCAAACCACTCAGTAACAATAGATAGCTGTTATTGAGGCAATTCAGGGGATATAAGTTCTATTGAAATCCAAGCAGAAATGAGGGAGATATTTGCCTTGCATGTTGAAGGGGTTTTTTGCACCAAATTTGTGGTTTCAAGTGCCACACCAAGTGCACTGAAAATGGCAATAAATGGAAAATTGGATGATAATGAAGAAATTTATATGCAGTCTCCCCCAGGTTACAATGACAACCCAAACACTGTGAAGCAATTAAAAAAATCTCTTTACAGCTTAAAACAAGCCAGGCACAAATGGGATGATATGCTTACACATGCCCTTGTTAACATCGGTTTCAGTGTTACCAAAGCCAATTCAGGAGTGTTTATAGCGCATGTAGGAGAACACACACTTATCCTTGCAGTCCACATTGACAACTGCATTTTAACAGGCAGTTCACAGGCATTGATTGGGCATTACATTGGTTACTAGGCATTAAAGTCACTCAGGATCATGCAGCCCAAACCATATCCCTTTCCCAATCATCATACATTGACACCATCTTAGCACAATTCACATTTGCCAATGCAAAGCCATATGGTACACCAATTGTCCCCAGCGCAATGTATTTGAAGATGGACACACCTTCATCACCGGACAAGATTGCTCACATGCAGAAGACACCTACCGCAAAGCCATAGGCAGCCTTATGTATCTTGCTGTTGCAACATGCCCAGACATAGCTTTCACTGTCTCAATGCTCTCTCAATTTCTCAACAACCCAGGCATTGCACACTGGGAAGCAGTAAAGTGGACATTCCACTACCTTATCAACACTAAATTAATGGAACTAACCTATGGTAACAAGAAGCACAATCTTGTTGGGTACACAGATGCAGACAGTGTTACAAACCAAGGCCAGGTCCTGGCCATAGATGGCCCTATTTCACTCAAGAGAAACCTCTCTCATTTTGCATTACCAACTCCCTTCCATTTTCTGGGCTATCCCTCCTGCAGTGCAAGATATTGCTATTGCAAAGGCACTATAACACGACCAGGCACCTGTTTCCTAATCGGGTAATCATTGTGTGGCAGCCACATGGTCACCCAGCCACCAGGAACCCAAAACAGCGGCACAAACTCTTAGAAACTGTTGCATAACTCATCTGACATCATCAAGGCTCCAATGACATCATGGCTGACTGAGCGACTCCACAGTGACCTCATAGGCTCACTAAGCACTCCACAGTGACATCATAATGATGTCATCACTCCACAATGATCAGTAATGCACTCAGTAAGCCTGAAACTTGACACAAGCGAGTTTATGCCTCTGTAGTCCTATTGGATGGTACCAAAGAGTCTAGAATAGTCCCAGTTCTTTGTAATCAACCCTGTACACTGTATATAAGCCCCAATGAAGTATGGCAGTCGTCAGACTGTCCATTTGTGATACTCTCATCTTCCTGGGTACTCCCCTGCGACCACTCAGTCTAAAGTCCTCCCTTGTCTTCAAGGTACTCCTCAACGACCACCTTGTTTAAAGCCCCTTGCTGCACTGGCCTCTACTCTTCGCCTCTGCCTTCTGCAACACATACCAGTCCCCATCTGGTATCTCCTAGTCGTTTGGCTCGTCCTCTTATTCAATGCCGTTTACGCCACGTACCATCTGTTCCGACCCCTGCCCACCTGCTCCTGAGTCCTTAGTGATCAGCAGTACATGTCTTGACAGACAGTGCCTCCCAAGAACATTGGCATGCAATTTCTGGATATGCATTCCTTATTGATGAAGGCACAATATCTTGGGCTTCAAAGAAACAGGAACTTGTAACACTCTCCACAGCTGAAGCAGAATATGTAGCAGCTACACATGCAACAAAAGAAGCTATTTGGCTTCACAAATGTATCAGCAAGCTATTCCCTTCACTCTCCAATTCTATTACTTTATACTGCAACAATTGAAGCTTGCCAAAGATGACAACTACTGCACGCGTACAAAACATATCAACCTACAATACCATTTCATTTGTCAGGTCATAGCTACCAAAACCATGGACTTGAAATGCTGCCCATCAGAGGACATGCCCATGGACATTCTGACAAAGGTTTTGCCTAAATGGAAGGTGAAGACCCATGTCCAAACCCTCAGTCTACGTCGTGCATGCGGGGGTGTGATGTAATTGTATGTTTTTTTTTGTTGTATGTTTCACATGTGTACATATGTTTTGTATCTGCAATAAATCCATACATTCCACATTGCTATGATCTCATATGACATCATATATAAAATCATAAAAATTACCTTCAGTATGTACTTTGGTGTACAATTACCAAGCCCATAGCGTACTTGTGATTTTAACTACGGCCCTCACATGGGCCCGCAAATTGAAGTGATTTCCACTCCCACATTGTCCGTACCTGGCCTTCTCTCACCAGCCCTGTCCTTTGTCTCATACCTTTCGTTTTTTAATCGTATATGCGTCATCGACTCCAGGCGTTCTTTTCATTTCTCTCGATCTCCCTTTGATCACACTGTTCCTTTTCATCGCGTCTCGCTCCCACCTGTTTCTGTCTCGGCCTCCTTTCATACTACCTTCCTTTCATCACCTTTCGGTCTTAGTCCCTGCCTGTATATGAACCCCAGCTATCTTCTGAACTAACAGCTCCCTTGTTCTCGCTCCACCTTGTCCGCCTGTGTGGAAGGTGCCTCGCAACGTTGCCCGGATTGTCCGCGCCCTTCGAGTTTGAGCCTTTCATTTCCGCGTTAGACGTCTCGCTGGGATTGCGCTCTTCTCATCTTCCCTCTCTTTTTCGGGTCTAGCACCAGCATCACTTACTCGCGCGTCCCCGGACGTGCTACAATACTAGTAGCGTGCAGTTAGGCTTCGAAAAAATACATCCATTCTTGCTCATCATGAACAAATCCTAGCAAACCTTTCTCCTGATCATCGAGGGTACAGCGATGAAGATAAAAATATCGGGATTAGGCTAGCGAGCGAAAATCGTGATTCCCAATTTCTACTAGCGAGCATGACTTCCCGGGGTAGCGAGGGACGTCGTCACTGATGATGGACCACGTTTGCTACCTCGATAACCGCAACGTTGTCTCCGACCCTGGTTAGAATCGAGCTGATTGTGGTCTTATCGGCGGCCTTACCGGGCTGGCATTCCCGGATAGAACTTGAATATCGACAGGTTCGTCGTTCTTGGGCGATTTCGGAGCTCCAACACTGGCGTGTGGGTCGGTCGCGAGAAGCGTCTGAGGGACCATCGGCCCGGAATATTCCGACTGGGACCATGGCTGTGGCTCGTAGGGAATGTCGACTTTTTCCCCATTAAAATAGCGAGGAGGATGATCTGGCCACAACCTCGGTCCGACGCGTATGTTGTGGTGATCTCTACAACATAAAGTCAACTTCAGGGATGCAATTGAGTTTGACGAGGTCGGCGCACTTTTCTAAATGAACCGCGAAGGATGGAGTAACACCAAGGGCAAAGCAGAGAATGGCAAAAACAGTGGAAGAGTGCATTGTGGGATTGTTAATTTTAAGTTATTGAAGTATATCGAAGCACGAACAGGACGGCAGTGGAGAAGATGTAGAAAGAGAGTTGGTACCCAGTACCAGGTATGTAATGAATAGGAGGAGCACAGCTGGAGAGAACTGTTCCATGGCATTTATCTCTCTCTCCATGATGAGATGGACGCCACCTGTGTGCCTCAATTCCTGTAAGTGCTTTGTTAGAACTTGTGGTGATAACCTTACTAGTACGGTATTGACTGAGTTCCATGCATCAGTTGTCCATACCATCATTGATCAATTGATGTATGGCTCATGGCTGATGTTGATGTAAATTGATTGATTTCGTGATTATCGTAAGCAGAGCAGGTGATACGAGTGCTTCTCACATCTTGGGATCATAGAGTAGAGCAAGAAGGAAAGAAGTGGGGGTCACCGGAGCTATCTCGAGGCGGGCGGAAAGCCACTGGCGGGCTCTCTTCCCTTCTCGTCTTCGAGCCCTCATACTCCGCAGGTCCCTATCTCCAAGTCTATGGAAGTCAATAGAGGTCATAAGACTAACCATTTCTAGTACTGTCCAAGTGGTCGTAGGCACTTTAGCAAGATGCTGTGCTGGGTAGCTAGCTAGCCTCTCCGCCCCCATCCACACCCACCCCACGTTTTCTTGTTTTCTGTCACGGTCATGGATGAAAAACTCCACATCAAATCCGACGATGCTGCTGTCGAACTACAGGTCACTCAGTCGAATGCACTACACGAGGAGCAAACATCCGAGCAGGAACGTCGTCTGGTTCGCAAGATAGACCGACGTATCTTACCCATAACTTGCCTGATGTATCTGTTCGCATGTCAGTGCTTCGACCGCTTTGCGTTGACCTCCTTGACTCACTTTTGCTGCCACGACGTCAGACTTGGACAGAACTAACCTGGGTAACGCCCGTCTGCAGGGCCTACCTCAAGATATCCTTGGAGGTGATCGCACAGGCAAGAAGTTCGACTGGGTCAATTCCGTCTTCTTTATGTCTTATGTTGGTTCTGTCATTCCTGTCATCATCGAGACCCAATTTTTGCTATGGATCTGGTAGATCTTATGCCAGGTTCCAGCCACCATACTTGCCAAGCTCTTCCTCCCTCGACTTTGGTTGGGTTCCGCGGCCATCGGTTGGGGTATTTGCTCCACCCTCATGGTTCGTCTGTTTTGTCCAACGCCGAGGTATTCGGGACTCTCATCATTCCGAATCACATATGTAGTCTACTGCCACCAATGAAGCTGGGCTCATGATTGCTCGGATAGGTCTTGGTGTCTTCGAAGCAGGATTTGGACCTGGTATACCACTCTACTTTTGTGCGCACCTATCAATTAAACCCCACACTTCTACCGAATCTCTCTTTGATGCCGGTATGACAGCGTTGTTTTACACGAAGCACGAGCTCGGCTTGCGCCTTGCCTATTGGTTTGGATTCGCTGCGGTGGCCGGCGCATTTGGCGGCCTCATTGCCTTTGGCGTGCAACACGTTCACGTCGCGATCGCAGATTGGCGTCTACTTTTCATCATCGAGGTCCGTCCGCCGCACGACTGTGCGTATTACTGTCGGAGGTGCCAACTACCCGAAGGGCGTTCCCACGCTTCTCCTAGGTCTCATCGCGATGGCTTTCCTGCCAGATCGACCAGAAACGACAATATTTTTCACGGAGGAAGAGCGGGAGATCGCATTGGCCCGGGCTAATCGCGATACCAGTGGTGATATAGGGTATCATGTAAACAAGAGTAAGATGTGTTCGATTGCATTTACCCGAGGAGCCCCGACTCATGTTCATCACTTAGGCCACATCGTGGATGCGTTCAAGGACTGGAGAGTAGGCGTTTCGGGTGGAGAGCGTCCGAAGGCGAACTCACTAAGCTCTCATAGATCTATCTTGCCGGCGTCATCTTTTTCGGAGCGAATGCCGCGGGTGCTTCTATATCCGCCTTTCTGCCTACCATCATCAAGACCTTCGGATACAGTGCGTCGTGTCCCTGCCGTGCTGCTATAGGCTGATGGCGTTCCGCAGCAAATGCGCTTGCGCAGCTGCTGACCGTACCACCCTATGCTGTCACGGGTATCGTGATCACAATCTCTTCGTGGTCATCTGACCGCCTCCTTACCCGCGGACCATTCGTCGTAATCGCGAACGCAATAGGCGGAATCGGATGCGTGTAAGTCTCGTTTCCGTCTAAGAAAAGCGTCATATCGAAAACTTGGTGGCCGTTTTGATTTGATGCTTCCTGTATCGAAAACCTCAAGGCTGTTGCTCGCCGTCGCGCACAATAACCACGTGCGATATTTCGCGACGTTCTGCATCGTCAGTGGCACATATACGACGATCGGTCTCGTCCTCGCCTGGTGTAAGCGTCTCCTTCCCTGTCCTCTCTGTCGCCCGAGCGAGATCGCGATCGATGTTCTGAACGATGATTATCTAGTCACCCACAACCTTGGTTCGGAAACTAAACGCGCCACCGGCACGCCGCTCTATATCGGCATTGGTCAATCGGGCAGCATCCTTGGATCGCATCTATTCCCTGCCACTGAGGGACCGCGGTACATGTGAGTGTTGTAAACGAGTCTTGTCATGGAGCATGCCGTGTGTGCACTTGCCAAAGGTTTGACTAATACCTTTCCCTCCCCTCCCTGCGACAGTAAAGGGTTTTCAGGTGGGTGCCGTTGCTCCTGCGGCGGCAAGCTGGCCGCATACTCCCCTTTCATGTGCATCCTAACTCCATTTGTACTAGTCTTGGCCGGGCTGCTGTTCCTCGGCACTGTGTGCACCTGCGTCCTTACGGTATGCCCGCTACTTTGTTCTTCTCCCTCATCTGACGTGCCGCATTAATGATCGTGTGGTGTGTGTATGCTTGCAGACTCACTTCCGTTACGAGAACGCGCGCCGTGATCGCGTGTATGGCAAGCCCATCCCCAATGCTCGCGTAGACACATCAGAGCTGGCGGACAGGGTGAGCGATACTAATATAGAAAAAGTCACTTCAGCTTTGTATCGTTCACACCGGAAACGTTTTCGCAGTCGCCCGATTTCCGCTACGTTACTTGACCCCCCCCCCCGGTCGTGATGAAAAAAAGAAGCCCTTTTCGGGGAAGCTTCCTTCACATCTCGGCTTGGTTCATGATCATATTCAGCGTCTGGTTAGGGGAGGCGGCTGCACATATCCGCCAACGGTTCATGATTCTTTTTTGTTTATCACGGCGACATCTACTGTCCGTTGTGCGCGCTTGCGGAGCAGCGATATAGACCCGATAACATGCGCGACGCGTCCTAATGCGAATTCGAGTCGAGTGCGTTCCCCAATGCAGCACGCAAGGGCTAAGAATACCGCGAGAACCTCTTGCACCGCTTTGCTTTAGTTAGGTCAAGCGGTTGGGCCTATCGCCCTTCCCTCGCTCGTTGCACGAGCGACACGTCGCGCGCCTCACCCCAGCCCCAACCCCCCCCCCCCCCCCGTCTGAACGCCCTGATTTGTGCCACGCCCCCACGCCAGTGAATTGGGCAGCGGCGCCGGACAAGCCCCGCGGGATCGGGTCCAATCAGTCGGCGCCAATACGAGCGTCGGTTTTTGGAAGAAGGAAGTTGAGAGCAAAAAAAAAAAAAAGTAAAAAGTTCGCCGCGACGCCGGGCGGTTCTGGCCCCTCGTCCCCTTCACGTGCCTTTTTTTATTTAATTTCTGGGCCCCGAAAGATTCACGCCAACGATCGGGTCGGGGCCTCCCCTCGAGCTTCAAGCAAGTTTCGCTGTCACACCGTAATCATCTTTTTCTTTTTGGCTTTTTTATTTTCTTTGGGTCCGAAAAGCGCTCACTCCCTTCCCTGACAACACGCTCGCACTTTTTTCTTGTTGAAAAAAAAAAAAAAAAAAAAAAGAGGGAGAGCTCGCATGTCTGTTTGCGGTTGCGCTCTCACCAGAACGAGGGGATAAGCCAAAAGGGCGTGCATCAATCAGTCGTGGGGTTCTTGGCATCGCAGTCCGTGCGTAACGCATGACCTCCAGGCCAAAATATATATTTCCGTCAAAACTCGAGCCGTGGCCGTGGCCCGCGGGTCCAGACATGCATCGCAGCCGCTGTCTGTACGCCACCTCGAGGTGTCGTTATCGATTCAGGAACAGATCTGGGCTCTTTACCGTTTCTGCTCGGTGCTTCGCCTTTCTTTCGGTGGCCGCGTGGCGTGTGGTTATGGACTGTGCCATGAGTGTCCTCATATGTGCCTTGTCAAGGCCACCACCTCCACGGACAAAATGCGGGACATCTTCTCAGAGAAAACGACATTATGAAATTTTCGGAAGGGGGTCACGGGCGTGGAAAGTGATAACCGCTCGGCAAGGGCATAACGTTGCCGCTGTGTACGATACTATTCGAACCACTCCCACTCGAGATCGGATATGGGCGAATCCAACCACTGGGTATCTGAAACGTTGTCCCGGTCGTTGTCCCATATGACATCATCCACGACCGAGACAAACGACTGCATCAATGTGTGCTCCACCACGCACGCTGCTATTTCAAGGCGTCGGATCGGTATGCCCGCGTCGCGGCGCGCCCCCAGCAGCTCGGGCACAGTCACGCACAGAGGCTGTGGTTCCCCCAGCCACGAGGGAGCGAAAAAGTTGACGCTCTTGAAGGCGAGGTTGACGAGCGCCGGGAAGACGGTGTTCCTCATTAACGTGGGGGCGAGCGTGAAGGCACCAGTGGCGTCTACGCACACATGGGCGACCTCGGGGCAGAGGCTGGACACCTCCGTCCACTCGGCGGGCGTCCAAGGGGCTTCCGAGCACGTTGTCGAGAGAGCGCTTAACTTCCCGAGTGGGAGCGCTTTGAGCAGTTGCAAGGGAAGGGATTCGATGAGCGCCTTGTGTCGACAACCGAAAGTCAAGTGCAGGCGGGGCGGCGTAAATGGCGTGAACCTGGGATGATGCTGTGAGATGTCTGTGTCCCAGGCAGCTATGGTGAGGGTCAGCGTGTAGTCAGTCCTGTCAATAGAGAGTGTGGAGAGAGGTCGAATCGGTGTCCCTGCAGATCGAAAATGGGTTGAGAGGAGAGAGATAAGGGCGACGATGCTTCCGTCCAGAGGGTTGTGATCGGGACAGCGCAAGGTTAACGAGGCCGATCCCGGTAAAGCGAGCCGCTTCAAGATGGCGACGCTCTCGGGTAGCGACCCTTCCAGAGAGAGCTTGGTCAAATGAGTTAAAGGAACAGTGCGGCTGGTCACATCCGGGCGAGGGAGGCAGTTTCCGAGAATGAGAACCTGCAGAGGTGACATAGCTTCGAGAATGGAAAGGAGTCGGTCGAGAGATGGAACCACCAAAGGGTCCGTGTCGGCTGCGGATTCCGGGGCTATCCGTGGAAAGGGAACGGGGGGTGGTATGCGGACTTCGAGGTGCGTCAGGTCACGGAAGAGTGGCAGTTCCCAGGGAACCGAGCACCCAACCAGGGCGACATGCCGCAACTTGGGAGCTTGGCGAGAAAACAGGTCGGAGGGGAGGGAGACGCACGCGTCACGAGCTTGAAGATCGTTCCAGAACAGCTCGAGCGATTCGAGATGCGGGGCGGGGGTGGTGAGCGCTCTCACGGCGGGGGCGAGAAAGTCGGCGTTTCCGGACAAGGCGAGTCGTTGGACGTGTGACAGATGGGTGCGCAGGGCGACCTCATCGTCGAGGGCCCTCTCCCTCGACACCCTCGGTTGGAAGGACAGGCTGCGGCGGTAGCAGATAGGAGCCGCCTTGGACCGCGCCAACATCTCCTCGGCCCACTCCGCGCCGAGATCGAACACGATCGTCCTCCACAGGTTGGGGTTGGAAAGGGCGACCAGGCGCCAGTGGCGGCAGACGTGCGTGACGGTGATCCAACCGAGTCCGAGCTGAGCTCTGGTCAGGCTCGAGGGAACAAAAGGCGGGTGGAGGTCGTCGGCGTTGTGGCGGTCGCGGTCGCGGTCGCGATAGTCGTACCCGTCAGAGTGGTAGACGGGGGGATCCCGCCCGAGCGGCGGTTGGTTGGCGGCGTGCAAGGTGAAAACGCAGGAGAGGATCTCGGGAGGGAGTCGTGCGATGAGGGAGAAGTCGTTGCGTCTGGATCGCATGCGACACACGATCGCGTGTAATGCGGAGAGTTCATCGTCGATCGCGCGGCGCGCAGTCGTAAGTTCTTGGGGGTTGCCTCGGGTAGAGAGATGATCGAGGAGAGAGAATCGAGGGGTTGCTTTGGCAAGCCAGTATGCTTGAACGCCTGCGCTATAGATACGGGCGATGGAGGGAAGCTTTGTAAGAAAATATGCAAGGAAATAAGAAACGAACCTGGGCAAGAGTACGGAATCGCTTGAGTGGGAATGCGAACGAGAGTTCATTCACGGAGGGAGAACAAAACAGGGTCGGTCGTCTGCGGTCCGCGCGTTGATGTTGTAAGGATTAATGGTAGCTAGAATAGAACTAGTACACAACTACTCGGTACAGTACATTACAATTACCTCATCGATTCACCCGTATCATGACAAGCACTTTAGTACTCCAACGCAGAACAACACCCCGGCACTGCCCAGCCCAATGCGAACGGCATATTCTTCGCGCGAATGTTCCTGGAATCCCTTTCTTACTCGGGCGATGATCTGGAGCGTCCCTAAGGCACATGTAAGACTGACGACGGACCCGTAGAGCCAGGGGAGGCTAAGGTGACACATAGCCGGGTTATACTTGCAACTCTGGGGAGGTCGGGGTAGCGGTATGGGAGAAGTGCTGTTGATGATTCCCGCGGCGACAAGCTGGGCAGAGAGGTGGGCTAAAATTTTGCTTGTTATTTCTTCATGGTTTTGGGCAAGAGTGATCAATCCGACTCGAGAGAAGATGCGCATGGAATGAACAGATAGGACAGCCATGCCCAGGGTCATAACCATACTCTGGAACGGCGATGATATCGATGGCAGCCTGATAAGGCAAGAGCTGAGAGGGCGTGAGAGCGAGGAACGTACCAACAAGAGAAGCTTTCTGAGCCAGCGACGGGGAACGGCTGTACCTGCGAAGGCTTGGTCCCGCATGTCGTCGTACATGGATGGATAAAACGTAGAATGGTCATCTGACATATCGTCGCTGAAGAAGTTGGCGAAAGCTGGATAAAGCAGCAACAAGAACGGTCTAGATGGAGGGTGGGCACCGATAGGGCGGCAACTACCTACCGGGGGGAGAGTCATGGTGATGAGATTCTGAACGGGGAGGGAAAGGTCAGCGCCGAGGCAAGGGAGAGAGAGAGGAACTGGCTTACTGTAACTTGAACGCCTTGACATGCTCTGAGTCTTGGGGGGCAGTCTCGGCGTTGGTTGGTTGGACAGACAGAGATGGGTTGGCTTGCTTGGTTGCTTGCTGGTGGCGGTGGCGGTGTAGGATGGGTCACGTGAGGGAGGAGCAGAGGGAGAGAAGAATCGAGAGGGCGCGTTCGAGTCAAGGGTTGTCCATCGACCTCTTCGTCTGCGTCTGCCGCCGCGAGCTTGGTTGATGTGACGGGAGGGCGAGGGGGGCAAAAGAGTGGTCGAGGGAGTTGTGGGGGGTGAATCGGAGGGGTGTGAGAACAGGGTAGGTCACCCACGGGAGGGAGGGTGAGGATTAGGTGGGCCTGGAAGCTCGTTGCAATCGTCCGAGCTTGTCGCTGGTGGCCGCAACGAGGAGGAACGGTTGTGCGACGAAGAAAGGTTTGGAGGGCGGCCGTGACTACCCGATCGGGAGAGTTTCGCGAATGGATCCGCCCAGTGTATGCGCGTGTTTGCTCTCCGAGGACGCATCGCGACAAAAATTGGGGATCGCATTGGCGGTCGAGGAAAACATGCCGCTCTGCCTGTCCGAGACCACGCCTTTCGTCGTACTTAAACTCCTAATGGCCTTCTCACTTGGGTGACGAGGATCCTCTTCATTTCTTTTCTCTCCCTTTTCTTCCTTTTTTTCGTCTTTCATGTTCTTCTCCCAGCTCGGTCATATTCACCACTTGCATCATGACCTGCTCGCACTCTCCTCCCTCTCCGATCCCTTGACGTCTTCCCCATCCTCCTCATCCTCCTCCACCTCTTCCGATGTCTATAATCCATGGCACGACGCGTCTTACATCCCCGCTCTCCAGTCCGCGTTCCACCAATTCCCTTCCCCAGCCTCGCATTCCATTCGTCGTTCCTTTGATAACCTCACATACCAACCCTTGCAGGACGATCGTAGCTGTAACTCGAGGCTGGTCCCAATGCTACCCTATTCTACTCCCGCCGACCCTTCCTTCGCTCGCAGGAACAGCTTTACTCCACAGACACCCTTCCCGCTCTCCCCTTCCCCTCGGCAGCATATACCCACCGCCAACAACGACCCCATAGATGACCGTTCTTCTCGATCCTTCTTTGACCCGATCTACCCCTCTCCATCCTATACCCTTTCAGCTGCCATTTCCTCGGCTCCCGCCACCCCTCCCACAGCTTCTCCCTCGGTTCCCCCCTCGGCGCCTCCACCCTCTCTGCCGCCTCCACCACCTCGGTCATCTGCCTCGCCGTACTCTTCTCCTTCTCCTTCACCCCCGTCGAGCCCTGATAGCAAATCCTTCCACCCTCCCCCTCTCCCTTCGGTCCATGCGTTTCGTTTGGACACTCTCCAATCCGTCGACCCTTCTGATGATCCTTGTCCGCTCTCTTTGAACGATCTCATGATCCCGAGCGAGGAACAGGAATACCAAGGGCACAGCTATCACTTTTCCCTTCAGTCCGTTTCACCCTCGAAGCCGAGGCCAGAATCTTTCCCTGACGAGAAACAACAAGCCCATGACGAGACCGGCGTTCCGAAGCGTAAAGGTAAATCCAAGATGCATACCTGTACGCTTTGTCAAAAGTCTTTTCCGCGCCCAAGTGGCCTTCGTACACATATGAATTCACATTCGGGGGATAAACGTGTGTCATGCTCCGTGGTGTTTGACGAATCCACTCACTGACCCTTTTTCGCGATCAGCTTACAGGTGTCCTGTTACGTCTTGCTCCAAGTCTTTCACAGTCCGTTCAAACGCAAAGCGTCACATCCGAACGCATGGCATCCATTTGCCTTTTCCTCAAGCCGCCGACACGGCTTCACTCACAGGAGGGGATTCTGGATTGGTACCGGCGGATAAGGATCCTCAACGCGCTCTTCGTATACGATGGGTTGGCCAGAACCTAGACGAGCATCCGGATGGCCATTCGAATGGACAGCCTTCGAACCCACAAGGTGGTGCATGTATTGGGGATCTGACGGATGACGGCAACGTGGATGATGACGACTTTGGAACAAGCCGGCTGGAGGGTGTATTCAATCAGGTTGACCCATACGAGGGTTCGTTTGGGAGTGCATCCCGTAGCGACCTACGATCCAGGTTTGTGCTCTAAATCATGCTCCTGATGCCTGGCTTTCGGTTTATGATTTGGTACACGGTACAGGAAATATCCGCAAAAGCATTCTTCTCATTGTAGCAGTGTCTTGGCAAAAAAAGTCGTGTAATTTTGTATATTTTCTCGATTTCGGCCAGCATGTACAAGCGTTGTATCTATCTATCACTCACCTGGGCAGCTATCCTTGGGATGGAGATACCGTTCCGTCCCCTTTTCCTTTTCTGGCATAATGACGACGATGACGATGCAATGTAAACTGATAGCATTCCTCCTCATTGCGCTATTTAAATTCACCTCGTTTGCAAGCGTGCCCTCGACCTGTATCTGATCGATCACCGCATAGCACTGACGCCAACGGTACTCCCCCCCCCCATCAGATCACTCGCTGCACGACAGGCAGCAGGTTTCCGGCTGGTGCTTCCCCGCTACTCCTACTACAAATTCCGTCTCAACCCTCGACTCTTTCGATCACAACCCGGTGTCCACAGCGCTATCTCTCTCTTTTTTTTTTTTTAAACGTGGAATGTCACCTGCCACACCTTGACCGCCGCGTCCGCCCCAGTCCCCGCCAACCTCCCGCCGCCCTCCTCGGCACGCGCGTCCGACAACCAGAGCACGCCGTTGACCCCACCGGGCACCGCGTTCTTGATCGCGATGTTCTTCAGCGGCTTGCGCACGCTCCAGACGTAGACGTGTGTGTCGAGCGCGCCGGAGGCGCAGTGCTGCGAGTCCGCCGTCCAGCTCAGCGCGTTCACCCGCGCGCTGTGGAAGGACCAGCGGGAGGTGATCGGCTCGCGCTTGGGCACGTCGTACAGCACGACTTTACCACTTGACTGGGTTTTGTTTTTGTTTTGTTAATATAAATATATATATATATTATATATATTGTTTTCGCCATGGAAGAAGGTGCGTCAGCCAGATCATATGCGCAACATGAAAGCATGGATGACACGCGGTGTAAACGCGGGCGTGTTCCTCTTTCGCGAGCGTCGCGGAAGTAAGGCCAAAAGAAAGAAAGAAAAAAAAAAAAGGGGGGGGGGGGGGTGGGGGAGAAGAATCACTCACGTCACCCGCAGCGAGCTTGAGGCCATCGGGGGAGAACGCAAGAGCGCTCACAGCGCCCTTGTTAGCTTCCAAAAGGCCAACCTCGCGGAGAGCCTTGCCGTCCCAGTCATATAGCCGAACTTTGTGATCCTGAGTTGTTTTTTTAAAAAAATATATGCGAGGGGGGGGGGTTAGCAAACGCCCCGACATGCACGGACTACGTTTGGACGGACGTCAAAGCCGATCGCGACCAAAGGATCTCTAGCAGCGATCGAAGTGGGTCCGCCAGTTCCTGGTCGAAGTTCCGCGACTTTTTGGTTATTTCGCACGGCTTCCACCGCGTCGACACCGACGACAAATACGGTGCCATCGCTCGTGGAGGCTAGCCCTTTCGGCTGGGACCTGGTGGAAAAGATAGACGCCCTGGGGACGGCCGTGTTGTATTATCAGCCGTTTCTTTTCTCCTTTTTCTTTTCGCATCAGAAATTCAAGAAGGGCGAGGTACGTACGTGAAGCTACTTCCTTCCACCTCGCGGACAAAGTCATCGTATCCGGCTGTGATGACCTTGCCGTCAGAGGTGCACGCCAACCCGGAGACAAGGTTCGTGTGGCCCTGGCCGCCGACTGGAGTGGCTTCTCCCGTAGGATCGTACGAAAGCACGCGACCATCGGCAGACCCGACAACGAATGTCCCCGGTGCGGTTGGGTTCGAGATCGCGGAAGTGACCGCCTTCTGGGAACCCTACAAACGCCGAGACATATGGTCGGACGCGTTCTTTTGGCGCTATTCAATCACGCACGTGCAACACCTTGACAGGTCCTTTCTCTCCACTTCGTCGGTCAAAGACGTTCAGATATCCCGAGAACGACAGCGACACGATTGTGTCCGGCGAGTTCCACACGTTCCCCACTTGCTGGTGTTGAAGGCCAGTCCCGAGGGCATACGTTCTGGTCGCCTTGCGGGTCTCCACGTCCCCTGGCCCAGTGGCGTCAATGCGGGAAGGAACATGCGTTTAACGTACTAAACGTACACAGCTTCACGGTCGTATCCGCCGAACTAGTCGAGATGGCCCTGCTATCGGGGCTCCAGCTTAATGCGTACTGTATATGGGTCATAAAGGAAGGGCCAGGCGAATAAACCTTTTTCGGGTCGCAGATGGGCAAACGTGTCTAACTCACAGCGGTGCCTGCATGGCCCTCAGGGAATTCGTCCACGGCCTCGCCCGCTTTTCCGTCGTATAGAAAAACCTTCCCGTCCGATCCGACGCTCGCAAAGTGGTCGCCACTGGGGGCGTACCGTACGTCCTGGACGAACCTGGTGTGCGTCTTGATGGTCTGGTGAGAAGAGAAGGAAGGGAAGGAGAAGAACGGGCAGTCTTCGCTCAGCAACGGCACCTCAATGATGAGGGCGACGGCGAGAGATTGCTTGCCTTATCGTACCTATAGGGAGTCCCTGGGATTGAATTAGAGAAGCCTCGCCTGGGACGTACAAAGGAAGAGCATTCGTTACCCTGGTGGAAAACGATTAGATTATCGTCGCCAGCTGTCGCTGCGCGGAATGGCCGTTGATGTCGGATCGCGACGGCGTTAACGACCTGCGCAAGACGTAATCGTCCTCAATGTGACCTGATCGAGCACGAAAAAAGCGCACCTTGGAGTGTCCGATGATCTCCCCAGTCGAAGAACCGGTGTCGAACATGAACGCGTGGCCGAACCTTTGTTTCGTTTTATCGTTTCGGGACACCCCACATCATTAGGTCGTCGCCTCTCGGAAGCTCACGCACCTTTCCTTGCCGTCGCCGACGGCGATGATCCGTTTACTTTCGCCATCCCACTCGAGGTCGTTGCTAGTCTCGTTGAAAAAAAGATGTATATATATATATATATTGAAATGAGAGGCAGACGGTCGTTCATGAGCAGGGAAAGCCGCACATCCTACCAGATATCGCTTTGAACTCCCCCTTGAGCGCTTGATCTTCGCCGACGATATCCCAAACGCGCACTGGTATCCAGATGAACCCCACGTGAGGCGGTTAAAAGGCATAGATGGCGGGGGAGGGAGGCGCGCCGTGCTCACCGGTGCCAGAAGCGTCGGCTGATGCGCAGTAGGAGCCCGTGGGGGATACGCGTGCTACGGTCGTGTTCTGAACGTGGCCACCGTACGCTATCCCAAGTGCGGGATTCTTTCAAAGCGTTTACCTCACGGTCAGAAGGAAGGTTCGCGGGGGTGCGTGGAAGGAGAAGCACTGACAGCGACGTCGCGTATCTGAGAGGGTAGCGCAAAGTGCTCTGCCGTCACCTCGGAGGTTTCGCTGGATGAAGGGACGTGGAAGCGTGCTCACAAACACGGTCTTGCCGTTCGTGTATACGATCTTCTCCTTGCTTGCACTGAGTTTGGTGTACGTCCCTCTGACAGTGGTAGGGGTAGCGGGATACAGAGCGACTTTCGTGAAGGACATCGTATACAATCACCATCGATGATCATCTCTTCTACACACTTATCAGTAAAAGTAAACGTAAACTAGCGCAGACCACTCCAAGTCATCTCAGCTGGTCAATCCGTCTCCACTATCCCATCTGGCTCAGCTCGACCTCACTCTGTTCCCATTGGTTTGTCAGGATAATTCTTGAAAGGGTCCTTTCTAAGTGCCTCCGCTTCCGACGACGCGGCTTGTCCTCTTGTACCTATTGGTTTCACCTTCATGACACTCTCTGGAATCTGGGCGCCAATCGAGCAGGTAGGCGTACTCGGCTGTGATTTCTCTAAGAATGCCGTTCACCCCACGTAGTGTGCGGACACTTACAACGTCATCTCTAAATGGCACAAATCGTGGCGTAGCGGGCGTCGCTTTCGTCTCGTCCTTGAACGGTACGATCGAAGGACGCGCCGGAGTCTTTGGAACGGTCTCTCTTTCCTTACCTCTCAACTTGGCATCAGAAGGAGCTAATGGCGGGGGCATCAGGTCTCCTTCCCCCGGCGTGGGGTCCCTGAAAACAGCAATCCGAGATGATGACGCTGCAGGCGCGGACGTGACGCGCCGCTGTTGTCCAGCCTGCCGCATCGTCGCACCGCTAAGCTTTGACACCTTCGGCACGTTTTCCTTTACGCGCTCTTTCCGTGTGCCCAGCTCATTCCATGGGGTTGCCATGGTATCTCCCTGCGCAAGTGAGTCTTCCGCAGAGGTTCCAGAGGGATCAACGAAGACCTGCATCCGGGCGTTCGGTTTGGGTCTCGAGGATGGACCCGATAATGAACCGAAGACGTCCTCTAGGGGACGGGAAGACGCCGTTGTCGATGTCGATTGGGCCGATCGGATCGATCTTGACGTAGAACTCGATTCGCCCAAGACTTTACGGCGAGTCGCCGTTATTGTCGATGCCAGCTGCGGCTGTTCTGGCAGAGAGGCGGGTTCCAGAGGTGTGGCCAGCATCATACGCTTTTGAAATTCTTGATGTTTTGCTTGCAGACGCTCTACTGGGGATGCCTGGCGATTGATACCGAGAAGATAGGTCTCGTCCGCGTCCACGCGTCTGCGTGGCGTTCAGCGAGTGGTTGATACCGTGATCATAAAAGTGACGCGCCTCCCATTCCGCTCGAGTACGGTGGCTAACTCCTCATATAGCAACGCGAAACTCGTTCCAATCTCGTTGGCCAAGAGGAATCGGTATATGACCGTCGGCTTCTCCACGTAATTCGCATATAATACCCAAAGTTTTAGGTATCGCAGATCTTTCCTCCAAATTCCATCCCTGTGATCCCTCAGAACTCGTGTGGCCTCCTCGAGGAGTTCAAGTAGCCCTGATTCTGCGCTGTGCCCTTGGGGGTAGTTTTCGAGACTCCAGTAGACAAGTTGACAGTAAGCTTCCAAAGGATTGTCATCGTCATCCTCGAGAGCAAGTTCGACGTTGATCCGTAGGCGGTTCCTCGCGGCAGCAAGTTTGGACTCCCGCTGTGCATGGGGAGTGGAGAGGACGGCGGAGAGTGCAGTAGCTCTGCGGCCAGAAGCGAGAGGTTGAATGTTCTCTTTGGCAGCTTCTATCAGATCCCCGTCGACAACGACGGATTGCTCCTCCTGAAAGACATCTGAGGACATGGTCGCAAGTGCCACGTTCTTGTTGGCCCGAATTCGCGTCTTTGTCGACGCGTCCAAATCACGTGAATATCATGTGATCGCAAGGACTCATTTAACTGAGGACGACGGACGAGGACAACCAGACAAGCAAGTCAACAGTGACGACGTATCGTAAACGTAAGTAACACGGCAATGAACTGTGCAGGGTAATGGTTATAAAGGGAATAGATCAAAGCTTTCCGTCTTAGATACACTAGAATCCTAGTCGGGGAGCAGAAACAAGGCAAACATATAGCCTCGACAGTGATGACTGTCGTACGGCAGCTCACCGTGCATGTCTGCAGCCAGATTATGTAAATGAGGTATCAGCACAACGGCCTTGGTCAATGCTAAATGTAGGGTAGCGATGTGTAAGAAAGTTGTTCCGTAGGAGAAGGTATTTCAAAGCGAATTAAGTGGACGTGGATCGATTTGCGCATCACGAGGGGTTAGATGACCACTAGAAACCTACCCTGGCGAGGAAACAGGAAACGGTGCGAGACTACTTGGTCCAGGAGGCCTGGACGAGGATGGCCTTTTCTTTCAACACCGAGGGGTAGCTGTTCATCAGGTGAGCGAGGGCGCGAAGATCGTCACCATCCAACAGTGCAATTGTGAGCTTTGGAGCTTGTTTCAGGCCAAATGACTTGATCGCGCGGAAACTGAGCAGATATTTAGTCCCATATATGAGTAACAGAAGAACAACGATACACACAGCTTCTCGCCGACTTGTTGCTTCCGGGTGTGGACCGGCTCGTCTAATAACGAATCAATAAATTTGTCCGTCGCCTCTACGACCAACGGATCCGTTTTCGGTAGCGGCAAGCCTGTCGTTGATGGCATAGATGCAATCTTGATTATCTCCGCCGCAGGAAGTCGTGCAAGCGATGCGACCGTATGTGTCGTACCAGGTGTCGCAGGAGTGGGCGACGCCGCTGCCGATGCACCACGAGACGAGAGTTCAGGAGTTCGTGGACTGCATTCCTGCGAAGTGGGAATGGTGCGCTTACTTTGTGGTGTGACGGGCTCTGGGGTGACTTGAGGGGCAGTGTTAGGAGTGGGCTCATCGGTTGCGTCATCGCTATCTAGAACTGCCTTGGCGTCGACCAGCTTGGTGCGCAGCACCTCTACATTGAATAGGCACATTGCGCGCTCGCGCTTCGGAAGGCTCATCAGCAGATCAGTCAGAGCGACAGCACGTGCAGGTTCCAATCGAGTCACTGCAGCTAAAATACGCGCACGCTCAGAAGAGGTGGCTGGAGCAACTGAGCCCGAGGGTGATGAAGTGCGCGGAGGAGTCGAAAGAGAAGCGGCAACAGAGATCGGAGTCGAAGGGTGTTCGGGTGCGGAGGCAGTCGCGTTAAGAGCATTTGTATCAAGCAAACGTGAGTCCTGCGAGTTCGCAGGTGACGGCGCCTTTTCCGGCGGCGTCACAGCGGAGGAAGTAACGGCATGACGTGCACGCTGTATTTGTTCATCGAGTCTGAGGGGGTCTTGAATAGCGGAGACTACATCGCTGAGAGACAATCCGACGAGTGATCCGACAATTGAGTCGACTTCTGCGGCAGGAATAGTGGGCATGGACTTGAGACGCCGGCTGAGCTCGCCTGTGAGTACTTCCTTGCGAACCACAGGAGAAAGCGCAGATAGATCATCATAACGCATAGGCAGGTTCAACGTCCCTGCGAGAGCGGCCTGTTGCCAAGAGTCAGAATGTACCGAAGGGTGTGTGGTCAATGTTTACATTGTAATAGCTGCCTGACCCTCTCCGAGGTCGTTCTAAGCGTTCGCTGTGGCCGATAGGGGAGCCTAGAATCGCGGACTTAGCGCCAGGGCTTGGCCACCCGGCGTAACTTTCTCCACCTTCGCTGAGAGTAGGGCTTGTGGCACCGCTGGCGCTGCGGGGGTGTCCATTATGCCCGGCGAATCGTGCCGCGAGTTTTTCCTGACGCAACTGTTTTGGTTCATGCAAGCGGACGACAAGTTGCTTGGAACCCAGGAGAGCGCCATTCATGGCGTGCATCGCAGCAGCAGCTAGTTCACCACATTTCAACAAGTATATTCTAGTACAAGTAGAGACCAGCGGACCTTGATCTGGCGTTTGAAACGATACAAAGCCAAAGCCACGGCTCTCACCGACTTCGTTGCGCATAACACGAGCACTGGATAAAATTGAGTGTAGAGACCAACATCAAATCATATTCGACATACCTAACAATTTGACCATACTGCGTGATGATGAGTACCACTCGCACACAGAAGTAATCGAAACTCACCTGGCGAAAGTGTGTGAAAAGTCCATTTGAATCGATGGAAGGATCGAGGTTCTATGAGATAAGTGAGCAATGACACGAAAGGTTGCTGTGAGATGCATACTTTGCAGAACAGATTACAGGGGTCAATGAGACCACTGTGACTATTGGAGCCTGGGCCATGAAGAGGCGCAAGTTGAACTTGCTGACCAGGGCCATGGATAAATGGTAAGGGTGAGCGAGGATGGAATGGGCTTGCCCTCGGGGGAGAGTACTAAATGCGGTCAAACAGAAGTTGCCGACATATCCGAAGAAAACTCACTTGGGTGGGGTAGGGCGTAGGGTAGGCCGACCCGGATGGAACGAACGGAGGAGCGCTGGGACTGAACTCTGACAGGACACTCGATCTACGATGCTGATACAATTGGACGGCAATGTTCTGTCCTTCGATCTCGACGCAGTGGAGAGCCTCTTCGGCGCGTCGCGCATCCTCCTCTCTCCAAAATTCCACTACACCCGTGTCTTTACCGAAGCCGGCCTGAGTGTGTGCTGAAGCGAGAGCGCCAAACGGACGGAAGAGATCGTAGAGTTGGGAATCAGAATAAGTTTGCGGGAGATGCTTTACGAGGCGAGGAGACGCGTTCGGAGGTGGAAGAGGAGTGTGGGGTGTAGTTGGAGGATACGGCGAAAGGACGAGGAGGACGGGAGAGGGAAGGCCTGGGATTGGGCGCCCGTGAAGGGTGGCAAGCGCTCTCTCGGCTGGGAGAACACACGTTGAGACGCGCCTCGGTCAGTAGCACGACGAGAGAAGGGGCGATCTGATTGGGCGCACCATTGTTTAGAGTCTTGAACTCTATGGTGCCGGACAGTTGATTCGTCGTTCCATCGCGATTGATCCTGGGACGGAAAGGCGCACAAGTGGTAAATGGGAGAGCCAAGTTCTCATCGGTTACATAGTGTGGAAGACCAGAGATGTGGAGGAGAGGTTCATGCAGGTAGGGGTGGGGCTGCGGTTCAGTAGACTCGTAAGAATCATTTGGTGGGGAGATATACTGAGAGGCCATCATCGGAGAAGATTGCATTGGAAGAGAAGACGAGAGGGAAGGAATATGATTGAAAGAGGACGAGAAACCCTTCTTTTATAACAAAGGTGAACAGAGAACGAACGGGTGAGGAGGGACAACAAGAAGCTGGCCTTGTCGATCAGAAAGAAAGAAATCCACAATCCCACTCCCACCTATCGAATTGTGATTACGTAACACATCCACCACTGCCACCGCCACCCCTCATCACTCTATCCGTCGTCCGATAGAAATCTTCAACCCTTTCAGTACATCCCGTCGTCTCACTACGTCTACATCCAAGTCGCATTTCCCTACCGCAAGCTTGTGTAGGTACGCAAAATCCGCCTGTGTATCGATCGGCAGCCTGGAAGACGCGGACAGTTTCCGTTTGTCCTCTATCTTCTCTTTAAACTTGCTCGCAAAGTCCCTCGAGATGGCTTCCGCACGTTCGACAACATCCAGTGGTACCCCAGCTAGATTTGCCACGTGTGTGCCGAAAGAGGATGACGCAATCCCCTCTATAAGCTTGTACAAAAATACGAGCTATTGGAGACGTTCAAAACAATGATCTACGCGGCGACATCACAGCACCCGTACCTCTCGCTTTTCATCGTCGACTATTGTCTTCATATGCATGTTTCGGATATTGGGATGGTAAGCGTAATCGTCCGTCAGCGATCCGTAGTGGGTGGCAAAAAATGCCAGAGATAATGTGTGTGTAGCCAATTGATGTAAGACAGCCTGCCAAGTCGATTGGCTGTTGGAATAAGGAGGCTGAGGTCATTCATGTCTTACCCCAGCAATTGCCATTCCATCCTTCGGAGGGATGTTATTATCAAGAACTCATTATCCAAAATCAAAAGACTTACATATGTCGAAGTTCCTCTGCCGAGCTCTGCCGAATATTCTTTTATGAAGCCGCCGTCGGATGAATGACATTCTGACATACCGTCAAGGATCACAAACGATTTTGGTGTTGCATCTCGCATGATCTTACAGCTGTAGGGTATTAGAGCGCATTGCTTCACGAAGAACGATCATATTACCATTCGTCGAGCTCGACCTTGAACGTACTCGAATTTGAGAACATGTTGTCATAAGCACCCATGCGGGTGAGGATAGCGTCCACAGGACATAGCCTAAAGCGTGGGTCAGGTGGATGGGCTCATTCTGTAGTAATGGAATGCCAACCGAGCACTCCGAGCGGGAACAAACATGCCCATTTGTGCCATGATCTGCAGCAGAGAGAACGACGACGTCATTACATATCGTAAGGGACGGACGAAACTTACAACCCCCTGCTGCGGTCATGCGCATCACCTATAGACAATCAGTACATAAGCCAGCTCGGAAATCTTCCATGCTCACGGTGGATTTTCCTCTGTGGTATCCCGCTATCAGGGATCATGTAACGACATCGAAGTCAGCGGACTTACCCCATGTTCGGCCCTGTGCGAGAGGGTAAGTTGATGAGGTTTACGAGCAGAGATCAAAGTCATACGAACCTGTCAAAAGTGCAATCCTCCCCACCTTTCCTCCTAACTTCACGTTGTTCGGAATAAAATCGCCCTTCGTTCTCAGAGCCATTGCAGGATGACGTAGTTCTTCAAACTCGATCCACGAGACGTCGCCTTCAGTCAATTGCGGACGGCAAGCTGGTTCTCCGAGGGCATTCGAGGATTTTGCAAGACTGAAGAGGCAATCAAGCTCTGCCAGGACCCGAATTGCGCGCAGCCAGACGCTACGATCTTTGTCGAACTCGGCAAATAAACGAAACTTGAAGTCTTTGATACTAGCATTGCGTCTTTCACGGGCTTCTTTGAGCTGCCGGACAGTGCTCGCCAGGGCCGGGACGGTCCAGCGAGAGAAAGCCTGTAAGATGTCAGGGTTGAGATGGACTGCGTAGCTTCAAATAAACCTTGGTTCCACCACTCTTGATCCAGTAGTTTGGAATGTCATGGTGGTCAGAACTAACTTGAACCAGATAGATGTCCTAATGCGGTGGTTCAGGCAATCGTGACTGTAGGACACCATGGTATCTCGCCTTGTTTCCTTGCGCGCTATGCCAAAATCGCAAGGGGGTTCTGTGATTGCGGCGCGGTGGTTGGCAAAAGCAGAAGAGGAAGAATGACAATATTTACCCAACCTGTCTCTCCAGTTTCTTCAGCGCTTTGTCCAGTTCTTTCTCGAGTTCTTGAATCTCTTTAGCGATCTCATCATACGCTTCGTCCTTACCCTCCACGGGCAAGAGGTCATCGTTATCTATCAAATGACGTCACGCGAATGATTTAGTTAACGACGTGTGGAATTTACATACCGTTCTCTGGTCTCACGAATCTCATTTCAACATTCCTGACGTGAGGAAGCAGGTCAGGAGCTGAACGTAATAGTCCGAGAATTGTCTTCGACTCGAATGTCTCAGAGGCATCGGCAAGCTTAGATAGACCCTTGCTCAATGCTTTAAAGGACTGTAGAGGTTCAACAAAAAAAAAAAAGTGACTGTACGAATCATCACCTTGAGTACTTTCAAGAAATCCTTGATTTTGCAGTTCTTCGCGTGAATGCGAGAGACGATACGCTCCAAGTCTGGAAGACCTTTGGCGACCTCCATAAAGTCTCCCTCAAAGGTGGGATGGCTCATAGGTCCTCCACAGCATCGAGCCTGATAATGACCTCAATCCAACGAACCCATAAGTCGGATAAAGGAAGTATTCACCGGGAATTGATGTCAGAGACACTGCGTAAAGGCATGCACAACCAGATGCGGAACAATCGCTTCCCTGAGGCGCGCGTATGAGGAGGCATCAGGGTGGATAAAGAATTGACTGACCAAATGGCGTCACGCAACGGCTCAAGAGTTGCAGCAAGGAACCCTCCTCAGTTCCTTCGCTGTTAAGGAGCACTTCAATGTGAGCCAAACTCTGTCCGTCAAGGACAAGTCCTTGTCCCTTTTTCATCGGGTCATATACATTGAAGTTTTTCATTGTCAAAATGTCTTTGTCGATATTCAGCTGACGCAAGTACCTTAGAGCATCATTTGATCCAGTGGCATTTGAACGGAAAAATAATGACGGCGCACCACATCATGGAACCGAGGGCTTCAATAGCGTTCTTGTACCCAAGCATATCACGAATGGCTATGGGTACCGCAGTATAGTCATCATCTTCCATGGCGTCCTTGTCACCAGTAGCGTAAAGTCCCTTTAACTCGCTTAGCGTTTCGTCATAGCTGAAGCCTTCAACGTCACGAAGGCTAGTCCAGAGGCAAGTTCCCGGCAGAATGACTTTTAGCAGACGTGTTGTAGCCACCGACAAATTACCCTGGGTCGATGTCGATGACAACAAGTTTGAGCTCGGAAAGATGACAAGGAACCGCACATCGCACCTTAGTGAACACAATTTCTTTAGGTCGCAACTGTCGGAGGAGCGTTTCGAGCCTTGTACGACATACGTCGTCATCAAAGGCACACAAGTTGAACTCGCTCGTTGCACTGTCTAGGACGCAAATACCGAAACTCCCATACTCTCCGCCATCTTCGTCCTCCCGGATGGAAAGACAATGGCCGGCTTGATCGTCGATAAGCAGTTCATCGTCAACCAAAGTCCCGTTGGTATAGACTTTATTTAGCTCCCTGCAGGCCCCATTAGACAGAAGTTATCTTGTACAGCACTAAACCACAAACCTGCGAACAATCTTCTCTTTCTGCTTGTCGTCGCCTGCCTTACCTCTTGACTTGTTCGCAGCAACACGCATCTCTGCTCCTAGGGCGGTTTCAGATTGATCAACGCGACCAACTTTATAACCTAGTATTAAACCATCATCGTTGGTTTTCCGAACTGTAGTCTCAATCTACTAGATATGATACCTTTTGCTAGGAATTTTCTACAAATACACGTTAGTCATGATCTGACACGTAGATGGTGTCAGGAGACGACACTGACGCTGCCCAAAAGTTGAAAGCCATCTCAGGTACACCGACCTGAGGTAGATTGAACAAAATTTCAGAGGCCAATGACCGAACGAGCTCACCATGGACATCTTGACACGTTGTGTAAGCTTAAGGTCGAAGTCACGATGACCAATACGGGCATCCTCTTCGTACAGCTAAATTACCAAAACATTAATGTTGGGAGTCCGAATGGGAAGGGGCCATACTTCAAGAAATTTTCTATGAATTTGGAAGATCTTGTTCATTTCCTGAGTCAGATGAGATGCAGCAACGACTTACCCTTTTTGGAAAAACAAAATCTGGTCATTAGGTCAGTTCAAGAATCTGAAGGAGGAATGAAGAGAACGCAACGGTATCGAAGTGATTCTGCTTGATCTCCCAGAACTGTAAATGGGTCTTTAAACATGCGCATCGGTATCAAAGCAAACCTTCCGTACCTGTTTCTCGAAAGGGCTGAAACCATCCCAAGCCTTTCTAGGAATATATAACGTCCTGGGGTCATAACCAGGCTCTCCTGGACGGACACCATCTCTCTGAAAAGGATCACACGCTCAGTGCGAACATTGTAAAAAACGAAGATGCATCTATACATCTCTGATATCTTGCAAAAAGGAGAATGGATCTTCTTGGGACTTTTTCCCGTCTTTCGTCGCTTGGGCTCTCTGCTCCGCTGCTGTGAGGAAGTTGTTGGTAGAAGCACTCGCTGTTCCACTGATTGCATGAGCTTTGTTGAGGGACGATTGACTAGCGGTACCGGCGGAATTCTTGGTTTTCGTGGGTTGTGTTGCGTCGTCGTCATCAACGCCGCTCGAAAAGGACTGGCGGGAAGAGCGCTTGGAAGCATGAGAAGACCGCGATACGACATCATCTTCGCTATCGTCAGGGACAATGAACTCCTCGTCATCATCCGAGCGTCTCGAAAGATGGGCTGTAATTCAAAGAATTATATGCGACCATGTATGCGGGGGAATAATTGTTCAGACTACCTTTTTTCTTCGGTGACTTCTTGAACCTACTCAAATTTTGAGTGAAGGCAGAAGGAGCGGCATCCTGATCATCTGAGTCCCTTTCAATGAAAGAGTCATCTTCCGAGAGAGCCAAACGAGCTTTCTTCGTCCTTGCTTAGTTCAATTGGGTCAATTAATCAAGGGCCCGGTGATGCGAAAGGTTTGTCACCTTACCAGGTTTTTTGGAAGACTTATATGCAGATAAGACATTCTTGCGGGAAGAAGCAGGATTAACAAATCCTTCCCCTTCATCCGAATCCTCGATGGCAATCTTCCGTTTTACCCGAGCCTGAATCACAGATCAGTGGCCGCTAGATAAAAAAGGCATATGGATAGGTCCAACACACAGATTTGATGTCGCGAATGGGGAGATCCTCATCAGAGGACAAGTCCACGTCGATAGGATCACTTGTCGGTGGCGTTTCATTGATGCTCCTTCCACCGTCAGAAGATTTGGTAAATGTGGCACTCCTGACTGCGGGCGATTCGATTCCAAAATTAGCTCTCTCGTTTGTAGAGGGCGTTTCGAAGATCGAATCACGCCCGCTCGGGCTGGAGGACGTGACCGCGGCATTTACTGATGAACTTGAATTGGCAGCCTTGACAGTCGTAGGCTTGGAAAGCCATCCAAGAAGGCTTTTTTGTTTATTTTGAGCGTGCCCCTCATGTGGTTTCGAAGGAGGACCCATGTGAGGTAGAAGTGACCGGTTGGGTTATAGGTATAGGTGATCACCGTCGTTCCTTGGACGCGCCAAGCGCGCCTGAATATTCATATGACGCGTTGTCGTTGCATGTTTATGGCCAGACGGCCGCTCCGGCCCGGTTGGCGGAGTCGATGGCTCCCTTCCTACACATCCCAACTACCTGCGGGTAGTTTGTTGTGATTGACAATGAGACTTCTACACACTCGTCAGCCCTACGTGCCGTACACCAACTGGCCCGAACATTACTTCCCATCTCTAGCCCAACTCCGCTCGGACACCGAGCGTCGGTCGCATTCTCCAACCAGTCCACCTCAACAGATCCCCAGTGCTCGGCGTTTCTTTTGACGTGCCTTGGTTCCTGACCCTCTCGTGATAAATAAATGCTTCTTTCTCGAACTTCGCAACTCCTACACAAATCTTGAGATATTGTTAACCCGTTACGACACGTCTACTTCCCCAGAAAAGTGTCTCACATCAACAACAAGTTGAACAAGCAGGACTCCGTCCCATTCCTTCCGCCCATGTTCCTGGGGTACGAAGATTTCATGGCCGAAGAACGGACCTTAACCATGAACAAAAGTTAGTTATGTGACGCACGTAGACAGTTGAGATTGTCTAACCGTGATGGAAGCCGCGATAAATGGTATTACTCCTCGTCCTGCGACCAGAACTCCTCCATTATGTCCGCAGTTTCACTCTCGATCTCATTCAAAGCTATTGTTTTGGACCAAACCCTCACATCATCTATACTCCCTTCGGCACCGTCAGGTGAAGGAATCAATACAGTGTATCCCATCATGCGCTGCACGGCCCGAACCCTGCGATACGTGGCCAGCACGAGTTTTGCTGATTTTATCGTCGTAGAAGTAGCCATCAGCCATTTACGCGACTTCGTCCCACTCACCCCGAGGCCGGGCGAAGGTGATCGGCGGAACACATCGAGGTTTTGTACGGGCCCTAGGTGGACAATTCTTGGCTCCATCACCCCTGTGCCCCTAGGAGTCGGTGTTCTCGCGTAGCCAGGCTTTCGTTCCGGCTTTGGTGGGGTCAGAAAGACGTCCCCGCGAGGTGGCGGGATAGGAGTGAGGAATGGCGAGGCCTCGGGAGAAGGCGCTTTCGACCAGCGCGCCGACCTTTGTGGCGTTCTGGCGTACACGGACGTGTAAGAGAAACGCTTATTCCGGACCGTCAGAGATTGTTGTGCATGGAACTCTTCGTCGAGAGTGGCTGTTATCTCTTGTATGAACAGTCGCATTTGGAGCATGAGAGGCGATCTACGACGGCAAACAAATTCCAATATCGACCAGAGTAGATAGTCGATAAGGGATGGCTTGGGACCCGGTGGGACCAGGGGAGAGTGAGAATCAAACGAGGCGGCGCGTGGTGATGAAGGGTATAACAGATCAGAATCTTCTGACGCTCTTGGTTTCAAGCCCATGGGAGATTGCAGGGGAGATGATGGCACCGAAGTACCTTGCGCTGGCATCGTGAATCTCGCATTTCCAGCAGACAGTACATTCTTGAAGAGTAGACCCATTTGCACCCAAATGCTCGGGAGGGCGACAGACAAATCATCTTCTGCCTTCAACACGATTACTTTGAGGGTCTGAAGCGCCATCGTCAGGGTTGCGGCAGGGTAGTTCTCCATTACATTCGATTTCTTCTGTGATCGCCTACGCTCAGGGTGAGGAATTTTATCCGGCCTGTCGCTGGTGCTTGCGGACCCTTGTCTCTGACAGGCTTGCATCGCCCGCTGAAGTAGACAAATCCACGTCCGTTTGATGGCCGCCCGCCTCCAAGCCTCCATCCACCGAGCGTCGCCCGCTATTTCGGCTGCCGACGGTAGGTTCAACGCCATGGGGTACAAAATACCAGCAACAAACTCGAACGTGATAGGCTGCTGCTCGATTAGGCTCACAACGTCGGCCCCTGTCAGAAGTATTGCACGACATAAGAGTCTGACAAGCACGGGGCGAAGGGCAGTTGAAGATGCGAAGCCATCAGATACTAGCTGTTCGAGAACCTCCAAACCACTCGAGCAAAAGTGTGTATGAATCACAAGCGAAAACGCCGGCTGATTGGCATAGATAGGGTTCTCCACTAGTCCAAGAACTGCTTCCAGCATCTTGGAGAAATCGGTTGTCCGCGCGTGTGCTTTGAAAATCGAGCCCAGTTCGTTTAGGAAGGCAAGAACATGCTTCAATTCCAGGTTGGACAGATCCCGTAAAAGGACATTATGAGCGAAAGTGCCGAGGAAGGAAGCCACTCGTTCCCTGCCGATGGGATCGGAATCCCTTAACATCATCTTCGCAAGATCGAGAATCCGTCTTAACGCCGACAATCCAAAGGTCCCGCCAGATTTTGAAAACTCGGCAACCAAGGAAAGGTAATCAAACTTCATCTCAATGAAGTTACTTGGACCTTTCGCCGCCTCAAGAGCATCCATACTCGCGCTAGCAGCTTGTGAGAATGCGTCACTTGATTCTTCGACACGAACCTGTGAGTTTTCTGCTGCCTTGCTCTTTCCAATGCTGCGTGCGATAAATATGCCAGTTAGTGCGTCGATGCCTTCCAGAAGTACACCCCGAGCAACAGGGGATGCATCATAGAAATGTGGAGCCAAGAGTCGTAACAACCGAAGGAATTGCTCCGCGCGCCGGATACTAGGGTCATGACCAATGACGGTCAGAAGAAGTCGGATAAAGTTATCCAATGAGAAGTGGCCGCCTTCATATTGATCAGGAACTGCGAGGCCCACGTCTTCGCCTTGAGATGCACTGCTTCTTCGCAGTAGAGTGAGGAACGCCTGGGGCCCTTCCTCCGCTGTGCGAAGCATTAGTGCCTCCTGTTCCTGCGTCTTGTTGGAACCGTGAATCCCAGCAGTGTCGGCAGCTTGTATGGGAGCGTCGTCTTTTAATGTGGAGAGGAGTAAAAATATTTGTTCGGCAATCCAAGGCCCATCCACTCCGGGGAGCACGACCATTTGGGAAAGCATGTTGAGCACTTGAAAGACGAATGCCTCTTGATGGACGGCGTAGAACCGATTTATGCTGTACTCTATGGCGCGTCTCACGCCTTCGTTGGTCACGGCCTCAGCGTAGGCCTTGAAGAGCGCAGGTATAAAGAGAGTATAGCCTGCACCAGAAGTGAATAGCCGGTGGAAGCGTGCGCTGGCAGTCATCAATGCTAAGATGGAATAAGTGTAGGAGCGCTTGAGTGTTGTTATAACTCACCGATGAGGACGTGTGCGACAATCCCGATGTCCCCTCCATGGACAAACAATATCTGGTTCAAGCCATCAATCAGAACGCCGAGCTCGCTCCTGCTGTTGAGATGCCGTGGCAAGGAACGGAAGATCTCGGTTACCAAGAGGACGTGGCTCCTAGAAAGTAAAAGGGAGAGACCAGAAGACTCAGCGTCTGCGCCAGTGGCAAATGAAGAAGTTCCTTCTTTGTTTGGCAGGAAAGAACGGAGCTCCGTGGATGGAGCGACTGTGGTTGGTAGGACTAGACGAGAGATGTCCTTTCGAAATGCTTGGACCTCTTGGCGATCGCGTTTCAATAAGCTGGCAAACAACAAGTTCTGGGCCACCCGGACAAGAACCACTTTGTCTCGCTGATACTTAATGTCCCCATCGGAAATGCTTGTGACGTCGCTCAGAGAACGAGGAAGCACGAAGCCGGCGGGGGCAGACGGGGAAAGAGGCCCAGTTGGAATCAAGAAGGGATCTATTTTAGCACGCCGGAGTTCCCGTAGGGACATGTCGTTGACTTGCACGACGAGTTTCGAGAGCAATGGGACTGCATAGGCAAATCCCGTGAGTGCGCATTCCCCGTCACGCTCTCTAGCGGAGAACTTGAGGAAACCCGCTAAGTGATTGAACATATGATGTGCCATGGCAGGAGGGAGAACACTCTGAGCGTAGAGGTAGCCTCTGAGAACAGAAAAGGGAGGGTGAAGATCAGTTTCTGTTGCTGATAAGGCGTCGAACGCGGCTCTAGTAATCAGAGCGGGATCATGTCTCATCCAATCCATGACCGCGACACGAGCAGCGTTGGCAACACCAGTATCGCCATCGTATACCAGGGAGGCAACGTCCGGTAGGGTTAAGACTAGAGGTGGCACAAAGATGGGTCGACGCTTGACTCCGGGAGTTGGTGACATAGGTTCTGCCACGTGTGACGGCGGACGTTCAGGAGTCCTGAGTTGAGGAGATCGATTCACGATCGTCGTAGGAAGACCTGCTCCCACCTTTTCCAGCTGCTGGCCAGAGATTAGCGAGAATGGCGTCAAAATCCATTCATGCTTCTGGTCCATGGTACTTTCGTCCTGGGTCCAGCCTATGTCAGCGAGCCGCTTACGAAGTTCCAAAGGAAGAGCTTGTCCGCTAGAGGAATTCCCTTTATGGAGATCTTCTCTCAAAACAAAAAAGCTAGAACCAATGTCCGTGGGCAGGAATGACATAGGGGCCCGGGCAAGTTTAAATGGCCTCCGGTGGCTCTTGTCAACAATGTAGTCCTGCGACAACATTTGAAAGCGCCAGCCGGACATCACACTCAAGCGTCGCGCTGCGAGGAGACGACGGGAAGCCTGTGGACTATGTGCAATGCTTGAACCATCTATTCGCACAGCGATCACGTCCAAAAGACAAACCTCTTGATGTCGGTCCGAATTAGATCTAGTATGGCGGACTGGAGCATTCTCCGCGCACTGCATAAACAGAAACGTAGCCTGGACCGTGGTGATGAATGAAAGATTGATGAGACTGGCTCCAGAAGAATATGAACGCACAGAAGTTTGAACCTCGTACGGTGCTTGGGTAAGGCAGCCCTGCCAAAGAAATCCGCCAAGACTCTCATAGTTCTCTTGTGATAGAATGCCTGAGACTGCCACAAGAAGACGGAGAGCGTTGGTTATCAGACCTTTCGAGAAACTTTTCAACTGTCGCTCTCGGGTAGAGAAGGTCAAAAGAGGAGAGGGGTCCGTTGCAAGAGGACCGGCGGCCATTGATGCACCATCCATTGATCCTGTGGGTATCAAGGGACCATTACTCTTGCGCTGTGTGAAGTCAGTATGACAAGTGAGAAAGAGGCGGCCCTTTCACCTTTTGGGGCATAAATGACCATTGTTGAAGAGCACTATAAATCTCAGTAAGTGTTGCGAGGAATGATGTGGGGTCATTCTGCGGAACTTGGGTGTCTTCCTCGGAACTGTGAATCCAGGAGATAACACGAGACAGCCACTGAGCGCTGCTGCAAGTATTAGCGATAAGTGTTTAAGCTGCCGGGAAAGGTGAACATACGGTTTCAAGGAACGCAAAAGCAGCCGAATTTCCAAAAATAGGATAACCAGTAAAATCCTCTGGGGCACTGGTATAAGGACCATGCGTTCCTTGGAGGGTCGATTGGACAATGAAGACGCTCAGATGTGATACACACGACACCTTTGAAACAATGAAGGCACCAAGGCGTTGCTCCAATTCAAAGAAGAACCGTGCCTGGGAGAGAAGGGTAGAACTAGAAGGCTGATCACCTGCTCAGCTTTGGAAGTCTCAGACCACGCGAAGCATACCCCTCTTTCATCCTTATCTTGTCTTGTACCCTGGATGTAGGCGATAAGTTCTACCAGAATCACGAGTTTACCGAGGCGGACTTGACCCCATGAAGGCCCCGCGCTCTCCTGCAGATCCTTTTCGATTGTACCGGAATTGCTCATGACAGCTACCATTAACATTTCGGCATCCCGTATCCAGAAGGATGGAAGATATCGCGCCAGCATTGTAACTGTCCGTAGATGGTCCCGGATATAAGAGACCTTGCTTCCCGCCGCACAGGCAAATAACGGCTTGTAGAAGAGCTTTGGGAAATGTTTGGAAAGGATCTCAAGAAGCTCTGTGAGAGGTAAGAATGGAAGCGGAGGAGGGTCAAGGACAAGCTTCTGGAAACGAATTGTTCAACTGGTTAACGCGGACGCGGACGTTGAGGCAGCGCACCTCATTCAACGTGGGAACAAACTTCACTGCGATCAGCGAGTAAAGTTCGAGGGGTACTTGATCCATTAAAGCCAGTAGGATGGCAACTACCACCTCCCAGTTGTTCTCTCTCACCTGTGGGGACATAATGGAGCTTCAAGAGTATACAAATGAATGTACCCACTACAATCTGAATGGCATTTTCGAAAGCCGCTTTCCATAGACTCTGATCGCGATACCATTTTTGAACCAAGGAACCGATGACTTCTCCAATCTCTTGCTTAGGGAGAGATAAGATACTGAGAGCGAGCCTGGCAGACATGACCCTGCAGTCGGAAGAACTGTCGTGGACAAGTGCATTCGCAGCCGGGATCAACCACTCGGTAAGAATTTTTAAGACAAGGCGACAATCTTCAGCCGTGTGGCGCACGCCATCCGTTGACAATAGAAAACTTATGAGGGCAAGCGAACACTGGATGATACTGCGTGTTTCAATGCGTAGCAAGCTCGATGAGTAATGTGATGACCCAGTGGCACTGAACCAGCTTTCCTACAAAGAGGTCATTTCGCGTAGAACAGACAGATACAACTTTCGCTGACCTTCGCCTCAATCCACATTGTTTAACACATATTGATGCTCGCCGTAGGTCGCATTTTCCACACAGGCACTCAATGCTATGATTATCATGCAATCCATGACAGCTTGAGCATCAGCTTCAGAACGAAGTTGGACCCCGTAGTGCTAGCATCAATAGGGAAGAATCAAGGCCCTCACTTCGGGCTTTCTTTGCGTCATTGATGAGTTCGGTTACGTATGATGCTCCCTCCGAATCATCTTCCTCGAGTAATGACCCTTGTAAGGAAAACAAAGTTTGGAAAAGAGTCTGGACAGTGATGAATGATCCAGTCCCGAACGGATGACCGGAGGAAAATAAGCAGGTGGACAAAATGGCGAGTACCCTCATTCGGACATGCCTCTGATCCTGGATCATCCGCGCAACCCTGTAGCACCAAATGCAGCGCTCGAGGAAGTCCTATAATCCCAACGCGCACATTGAGATGGCGATTGGCAAAGAATGAGAGCAGGGCCTTACCTCACTCGAAGCTGGCTTCCAAGTCCTGACTGTGATCTCAAAAGCTTCCAATGCTTGCAGACGCTCACTATCAGCGGCTTCTCCCTGTGGGGTCATGAAAGGCCTTAATAGGGCGAATAAGACTGCGTTCTCGTGCGGCAGAAACTTTGCAGCCTGTAGCTGGTCGGGAGCGGATGAGGCATGATAAGAGATGATGTTGTAAAGAGAAGTAATGACGACTGATTGCGAGTGGGAAGCTACGACCTGCAAGGATGCTTGTCTCCGCAGGGCCTTAGCGCGACTCTGCGGCAGGTAACTTGAGGTCGAAGTGCTCGCAATCTCGAGGGTTGCATTCGAGCTCATAAAGCCCATGTTCAACGACGTGGCCATACTCGCCAGTGTCCCTTCCCGTTCCCTTCTCGGTGCCTTAGGCTCAATGGATCGCATTGCGCTCAATGCGCTGAGAATATCATCTCGGAACTTCTTGCTTTGATCCGCAGCCGTGTCCTGCGCTTGTTCTACGACATGCTTGAATCCAAGTTTGGGCATTCGAAACTGCTTCGATGTGGACGGGCGTTGGGGTACGTCGGAGACGGCGGGCGGAGGAGTGCCTGATTGAACGCTAGGAGCCAGGGTGGATGGTTGTAGTTGTGCGCGCAGGAAATGATGACGGAGATCATCCCAGCGTCGCGTGGATTGAGAGGGCTCATCTGTCGCTTTCAAGTCAGAAGTAGAAGACGATCTGTTCGAGAGTAACGACGATTTCTTCACTGGACGCGACCGAGCTAACTTAATCCTCGAGGGAGGAGCCGATGGGGTTGGGGATTGGCTATCATGTAGAGTTGGACTAGATATCGGGGATTCGGTTATGGTTGTTCCTGCCAGAAACACCGTTCTTGTATCACCTGGGTGATGGTTGTCCGCAGTAGGGTCTGTTGAAGTCGACGACGTTCGGGAATGAGGGGGAGGAGCAGTAAGGTCGTTGCTAGATATAGATGAGCCATAGGTGGAATTCCCATTATGCGAATCCCCTGAGACAGAAGGTCTTGGGATGGGGAGAGGTCGCACGCGTGGCCGTTTTGGACCGTCGTGGTTGTGGGCAGAGTCCATAATCACTTCTCTTCCGGGCAGAGCCGACACTAGACTTGGTTGGTCAGCAAGGAGCTAACATCGTGCCATAACGAATGATGAACACTAGCTAATGAAGTGACAAGTATCATAAAGTACGACACATCCTGCATCGTTCTTGGGTCCAACTACTGCAAACGCACAGACCAGATACTACTTGATAGAACTGAGCAATCAAACATGAACATGGATCTCAAAACAGGCGGCTGTATGATTTTGATTCGAGAAAGCGAAATATCATGATGGAACGCAAGAAACTGTATCGGATTGGTCGGGTGATGGTATCGCCGGCGTGTAGTAATGAGAGGGGGCACAAGGCCCTTTGAGGATTACTATGGACTCGGACTCGGCCGCTCGTTAGGTTCTCGGTGGTGTCACAAGTTTGCTATGCATAGAAGCTCGAACGCGCAGGCGGGACAGACCATGGCGCCACAGAATTGGCTCGTGACGGAAGGGTAGAAGCAGGAAGGGATCGGTGTCCACGTGTTATCGTATCTGGCAACGAGAAATGTGTGAAACGCCTAGCCATGCCGCTCAACTTGGGTTTCGAAAAATAATCAGGGAAGTCTTCAGAGACAAGAGAGGTAGGTGGAGCCGAGATAGTCATAGCAGTGTCGAAGACGAACGGTGATGCACAAGGATTCAATGATGATCTAGAGGAATGTTCTCGGCCTGGTTTCCGGTTGTGTTCGTAATCATGATAAGGCCAAAGGGACTCCACTTTCAAAGGGGTGTCTCCATAAGTCTGGCCGTGCAAAGCCACCTTGGCTTCTGTAGCATCAATAACGGAGGAGTAAGTGACAAGGACAGAAATGATGTCAGCGCTAGACTGGGTAACCGAAGGGGCTTGTTTCCGGATCTCCCTGACTTCACCAAATGGACAAAACAAAGGCTCCAAGTCAGAATCTTGAGCGAACAAAAGAGCAGGAAGATTGTGAACAATAATGCTCGCAGGATAGGACTGATCCTGAGCCACTGATAGTGCATGGACTGTCTTGGAATTGTCACTTTGAGAACTCGAGGTCTGAAATGTGGAACCACGATCAGAGGCAGGAATAGCAGAGTCAACCTGGCCTTCTAAGGTAACTGCCCTATCACCCCCATCAAGAAAGCCTGTTTGTTGGCAGAGGTAAGCAGACGATTGCCTAGCAAATGGGACCGACCTTGAGAACGCTGGACCACAGCCCAGGATACATCCACGATTGACCCTCTGTAGAGCACATCACAGAGTAAGGCGATGGGGCCTGTTACGCTGACACGATGACAGACCTAATGCTTGTTTGCGAAATATTTTCCATCGCAATTTTCGCTTCAGCGTGTGTTGACATCACAACAAAGCCTCGACGCCGAGAGGCATTGTCGACAGTTGCGAGGATGACACTATGGGTCACGGCGCCGAAATGGGAAAAAATAGCAGATAGCTCGGGGCTGTTTTATCACTAAAGAGTAGCCCTGGGGATGAAGTATGCCACCTACTTGGATAAATCAAATGGCAGCCCCAGCACATAGAGGTTACGACGAGTATCCAGAAATTTGTCTTGAATGGCTGCCTGGGGTTTCGGGGGTGATCTACTAATAGCTGTATCAATTCTGAGGATATTGTCAGAGAATAACGTGGCTCGATAGAGGGAGAAGCGCATCCAGTGGGGTACAAGAAGCATGACAGCGATCGCATTCTCCTAGGGATAGATTGTAGAAGATATCTGAAAGCACAGATCTTACATAGGATGACCTGAGACCGAATATCCTGACATGGGGAGACATTTTCTGGGCGGACCTTGTCAATAATGAAGAGGTGGACCAAGTCAGCGGACGTACGTAGCAGCGTCAGGATTGGAGAATGTAATTTCCAACGAAATACCATCTTTGCCAAACTCAACGTCCTCTATTGAACCTATGCCAGTCACCGTGTGAGATCCAAACGCAAAGAACAAAGACCGGCGGAGATACCAATGCGATTTTCAACTATCTCCCGACCGCCTATGTCGCGAGCAAGGTCAACGGTCATTGTGCTCTAATCACAAGGAGGAAATGACAAACCACCTCTGGGCACTTGATCGACCATCCCGGTCGATGCTGCGCGAGGGTGTTTGAAGAAAGCAGCGTCAGGGAAAGGCATCACTGGCAATAAAATGGTCAAGGGTTGGGTCAAAGGAGACGCAAGAACAGCGGGATAGAGGGAAGGTTTGTGTGAAGAAGGCGGGAATGAGTTCAACTCGAGCTCAGGCCTAAAAGGGCGCTCGCGTCGGAAACCCGTGACCTGGGCTCAGGGTCACGAGTGCCTAATTTACATGGCTGCCTCATTTCCCCCACTCGGGCGGTCTGCCGCCGATTTAATATCAATAAACAAAAGGTTCTCCTCATCATGCATACCGCTGGATAGGTTGCTGGGAGGTGGCTTACCAAGTGGTCACGTCTTGGAGCTTTCCGGTCCGCCAGGTACGGCGAAAGAGATCCTTGCGACAAAATTTGCATCCAGTGCGGTATCCGTGAACGATCAGGTCCTTTTTGTTGGTAAGATATCAACGTAACGACAAATTCTGCATACTGACTGTGTGCCAGACATGCAAAACATGGCCAGTCCAGCCACACTTCATCCAGAGCTTCGTAGGCGGCCCACACTCTTCATCCCGCCTCCAATTCACGCTGGTTTCTCCAAGGCTCTAAGAATCTGAATCTCGTCGATGCCAGCTTGGAACTTGTATACTACTTGACTGTCTTTACGCTACCAGATCTTCTCATTATTTCTCCACAATCTTCCCTTGTTCTTGGAAGCACACCCATCAGTAAACGGAATCGCAATAATTTATCCACTGGGTTATGACTGACAGGAGTCCTCTCAGATCCGCCTCGTCATACTTAATTCTATTTGGTTTCCTTTCCAAACCGCCCCGGGTTTGACAATGTCGAGGCGGGCAACATTGCTTGTGCGTGTGAAACAGGTTTTGGCCAAGCTATGTTCCTCCTTGGATATCGCAGTAATCCTCTTTCCACCCATCTTCGTCATCTGCTTATTGACCAAGGAACAGGTTGTGACTACGACTCAGCTAGCCACCAAGTTCCTCAACCCGGACGGTACTCCGACAAGCTTTGACTCTGGTTCGAGAGCAGTTCTTGTCCCCTTGCTTGGCAAGTCCGTTCTGGCCTGTGTCCCATACATGAACGGAGAATTGGCTAACACGACTGCAGGAGATAATTATCTACCACCACACCGGACGTATCGAGTGCTAATCGTCCCTGAGACAAGGACTTCTGGGTTTGATCTTTTCGTTAATTTTACGTCACAATTCAAAGAACTGTATATTTTTTCAGAGTTCTGCGCCTACTTTCGTGCCCAAATTATGATAGTGAGAACGTCACCCTCGAAGAGTCATATGAAATGGTAAGCCCACAGATCACCGGAGATAATTTATACGACGCTCCCCGCAGGGCGGAGATACAATAGGTGCTCGCAAGACTTAATGCACTGTCTCTAGATTGTCTGTCAACGGACATACTTGACGCTCCGGATGTCAACACATCCGTTCGTGTTCTGGAGATCGGATCCGAGCGGACATGCTCACCGGGATAATACAACCCGTTCTCGTTGACAGAGAATCCAGACCTGCTATTGAGTTTCCGCCGAATGAAGATATGCACTTCTCTTCCCTCCTTAGTGTGCCCGTGTTGTTAATATCTGTTGTGATTGCCCACATAAGATAGCACATGTGATTGAGATGAGATCACAGGTGATTAATGTTGATTGTGTGCATGCAAGGGTAACTGATATACCCATTTGATTGATATATTTATGATGTGATCCTACTTAGTGATTCAGATAGTTTACATCTCATCTCATAGATAGTGCAGCTGATGATCAGCTGTGATTTACCTTTGATGGCTTGAGTTACCTACAATCACAGGCTTGCATAGCCTGCAGACTTATTTACTTAAACAGTAGTTTAGTCAGTTTATCTTTCCCCTCAGTGATCACTTATGTGCACAATACTGAGGTACATTACTTTGTTATATCACATATGCACAGTGGATCCATGGCGGTTGATCATGCTTGCCAGTTGAGAAGGTGTACTGTCACCAACCACCAACCATGCAGCTTACTTAAGGTACCTAGCACTCGGTCAGAATTTGTAGACACACTGAAAATGATGATCTTGATCTCTTTCAAATGGGGGGTGAAAGTAGTGATTAATGTGAATCCACCCATGTTTTTTTTTGTCAGAATATACCCATTTGATGTTTTCCCCTTCCTTGTGTTTTTGGAGAGATGTCATGCAGAATGGTAGAGTTCAAGTTGGTGCTTCAAATCGGCATCCTCGGCTAATCACATGTCTCTAAGCCGTCCTCATCCTCTCATTAGCCCCAGCGATCGCTGTAACACTCTCCCGCTCCTGCATTGCAGTGTAATAAACCGTTTCATTGATGCCATCCATCTGCACAAAGCGATCATGCCAGACAGATGATGCATATGAGGACCAAATTCAAGGAGCAATCACTGAGTGGCAGGAGGGCCACTTCAAAAGTAGATGAGCAGCTGCGATTGCCCACAACATGAGGAGCAGTCATTTGGTTCTCTAACGCGTATAAATTCCCTTAGGTTCCTCTTCAGACACTCAGTGATCGCATCAATGGGCGTTGTCGCAAGAAGGATGCAAATGTGACTCAGCAACTGCTCTCAAAGGAACAGGAGGGTGCACTAGTTTCCTGGGTAGGCCACCAGGCCTTGATTGCTAAACCAATGGACCAGAACAATGTCAAATCTCTTGGGTATGACATGTCTGGCATCATCCCAGGCAAGAACTGGCACCTGGAGCTTCAGTCATCAAAGCCAAGTAATCTGGATCCCAAGCGTGCTCAGAACTTCAATGTCTCAAATGTCACTTGATATTTTGAGCTAGTCAAGCAGGTCTATGACAAGCACCCAAACCTCCCACCAGAGCACATCTGGAACATGGACAAGAAGGGTTTGCAACTTGGTGGAGGCCGCAAATGGTACAAAAAATATTTTCACCTATGCACCCTCAAGAAAGGCAAATTTTATTGCATGCATTCCAATTCCCTCAAACTTGTCACCATCACCGAGTGTATTTCGCCCTCTGGGTTGTCTGTTCCCCCAGTGTTTGTCCTTTCAAACGGGCCTCTCCCAGTCCACCGCAAATCTGATCTGGATGCCCCAATCAGGGGGATTGCCACATCCCAAAACAGGTGGATGGACAATGAAATCGGTTTGTTGTGGTTCTGCCACACCTTCATTCCCTTTGCTCTGGACCACAAGGTCACTGACAACCGTGTCGTCCTTTTTGTTGATGGTCACAACTCTCACAAGACTGACGGATTCCAGGCGCTTGCGTACCAACACAACATCATCGTCATCACCTTCCCCTCCAAGTGCACACACAAGCTCCAACTGCTCAACATCAAAGTTTTTTGCCACACACAGTGGAACTAGTCCATTCATTGTGACCGCTGCATCTGTGAAAACATTCCCATCACATGTTACAATGTCATTGTCAAGTACATGAAGGTGTGCACTCAGACAATGACCCAAAAGCTCCTCGTGTCTGCATTCTCCTCCACTGGCATCCACCCCTTCAACCCCTCCATCTTTGTTGAGGCCAATTTTGCACCTTCCAAAGCTTACTCCACCACTCAGCACATCCCAATCTCATTTCCTGTCGATGTTCCCTCATCCTCCCCCCTTCCCTCTGAGTCCTCTGACTGGGATGGCTCAGACAACAATGAGGGCATGCAAGACGATGAGCATGCACAAGACGGTCTTGATGTAACAGACGAAGACCCAGTTGCATTTGACTGGGACACAGAGTCCGATGACTCAGACTTCGCGCCACTGCCAGACCACGTGAATGACTCACCACCACCACGTTCGTGTTCTCCTTCCATCATGCCTTCTGCAACCCCCCCCACCCCTTCACCAGCTCCCCTTGCTTCATGTCCACATGTCTTGCTTAATTTGGCTCCATCCTCTTCCTTGCCTACAACAGACAATGAATGCACTTTGGCCATTATGCAAAATGTGTCAGAGCGTCCATGTGATGTGTCCACCAGCTGAGACCCTCTCTGGCTCATCCCCCCCTTCACTCACTCTCAAAGGGCGAGTTCTTCCCCTGCGATGTCTCTCTCAATCGCATTTGGTTCTCACCATGCACCAATCCCCACTATATTCCAGGAGATCAGTTCAGAGCTCTCTCGACTCTGGTTGATGGTGGAGCTGATGGGAAGGGAGATCCTTCAAGCCAGGGCAGAGACCAGCTCCAGTAATGCACACTGCACCATCATGAAGCATGCAGCATCTGATGCCAGGACAGAGTTGGAAAATCAGAAGCGCAAGATGTGCTGTTCTGTGAAGACAAGCGTGCATTTTGTTGCCCATCCTGAAGTTGAGGTGCAGTGGCTCACTGAACAGGAAGAGAAGGCCCAGCTCACAAGAGAGGCTGCTGAGAAGGCAGCTCAAAAGTTGACCAATGAAGCAGCTCATGATGCACAAATCTCAGAGGACATATGGTCTAAGGTTTTCAATGGTGAGTCTCAATGTCTATTTACAACAATGCACTCATGTTTTACAGAACCACTTTCCTCATATAAATGCAAAGATGACCTTATTGCGCTCTCTGGTGCGCTTGGACTCAAGATGTCAGGCACCGTCAATGAGCTGGTTTGCTAGCTCAAGTCCCACCTCAAAGCGCACGCGGGCCTTTGTGATCAGCCTCAATTTGCTGGGCTCTTCCTTCAAGGCAGGCAGAATCGGATCAAGAGTGTTTAGTTAACTCCTGTATGCACACAGTATTACATTGTCTTTTTCCCTTGCCCCCCCCCCAAACCTCCAATTGCAGTGATTTTTCCCTGTCTCATCAACAATGTAAGGTTCAAACGGTGCTTCAAAGTTTTCATTATGTGTCTGGTGACTATGTGTGACTGACCAAGTGCTAGGTACCTTAAGTAAGCTGCATGGTTGGTGGGTCGGTGACAGTATGGTAGCTAAGTGCCTTGCTTCATCTTATTGAGGTAATACATTATAGTGATCACTTACGCGTGGAGTGCCTTGCTTAATTTATCTAGCAATTCCCATGCACATGCACATACACTGCATGTGCACTTGGCCGCTCATGCATACTCATTTCACACTAAAATAAGTATATTACAGCAGTCCTATAAACCATCAATATCATGGTGGAGTGTGCCTCCTCAACTAAATCAGTGGCCGTACAGGTTGTTCATGATCCCTTCATGTAAATACATTTATCAAATATCAAGGATGATTCATTCATGAACTGAGATAACTCTTTATTAGGTATTAATGATGTGATGCAGGCTCATCAGCTGCCTTTTGTTGGCTTCCAGCTATTGTATGAAAGAGAAAGAGCTAGTGGAGAGGTGAACTTCAGTTTGCTTCTGCCTTCGATGGATCACCTTTGTAGTGATTCAATTTTTCTTTTTGCACTGCCATGCCAATGAATCTGCCACATACTAGTAGGGGTTGCACATTGTAACCAACTGAGAAATGAGGATACACATGCAGGAGTCACTCTGGGCAGTAACCTAATAGTTCATTAAAGGCGGCGACTTGATTGTCAATTGCGCATGCTCCCCAGAGTTGCGATGTGTATGCTGATCCTCACATCAGGAAAAGCCTCCTGTGCTGGCGAGAGATAATTAGCACTTATTCTCCCTCACTAGCATCATTTATCAAAAACTGAAATTATTGTCGCCAGTTTATCCCCAATAATTTTATCGACCATTATCATCATTATGGATAATAATTTTGCTATTATGATAATTCATGGTTCTTGTTCTATAATTTTGGATTGGATAGTTCATGACATGATTGATAATAAGCACTGATAATAGTGCAATAACTTCGCAGTCCATTCAGCTACACTATGACAGGAATACTAATGTAGGCATTTTACAATGCCAAACTAAAAACAAGTGTAGATGTATGAGAACAATGATTTGTCCAAGAGAACAATATGAGCGGGTATAATGTCACCGTTGGTTTGAGGGACCAAGGACGGTGTGAGCTTGCTCAATTGTTGAGTTCTTCAAGGTTGAGTCCAGCAATTGGGACCGAGGTTCTCAATACTGAAGTGCTGCTGCCAAGGTAGATTAGTTAAACAAAGTATAGCATGATTTGATTGCTCACTGGGCTTTTGTAAAAATATCCGCCATCATCATGTGGAATGCATTGCCACAATGCTCCTGGATATGGTTGAATGTGCCAATATGGCCACAATATACATCAAGGTATGCATTGGCTGAAAAGTCCGTGGCCTGGTGGACACCAGTATGCCACTCATGCAGGGCAGCATAGAGCTACATATATAGTTAGAACAAATTTTGAAGACAAGACTAAACTAGACTTACCACTGTTGCTACCAATGTGACCATTGGTATTGGAACTTCATGCGTCATCACCCCAAGGGTATCTTGATGTGTCGGAAAGCGGTGTCCAAATTTACTCACAAACAAGTTAACACCTCTGGCAAAATACAAATTGTGAATCACATTGATGATCCACATATTCCAATAGGGACGTGAGCACATTATGAGACCAAAGTTCAATGAAACCTAACCACACATTAGATGGTATCAAATAAGAATAAGTCCACTTACACTTTTGCTGGTTGGAAACATATAGTTGTAATCTGTTAACTGCTTCTCAACAATGGCAATGATTGATGCCTTTGATGGTGTTGAAGCAGATGGGCGCAGGTTATGATAAGAGCGATAAGATCCTTAAGATCTATCAAAAGATATTTCAGTATTGTGTAAGACAAGACTATAATTCAGTAATACCTATCAAAAGATATCTACAACACGTGATTAGATGCGAGAGATAAGATAGGAAACAGTAAGTACTCACTTCAGTATTGTGTAAGACAAGACTGAAGTGATCTATCGAAATACGACGCTCTTAAGTACTCCAGAGCATCTCTAAGTACACTGCAAGTAGCTACCATCATAAGAAACAAAGATCATACAAGGATCAGTCGTTAGTAGCTACCGATTGTCATCAATTAACTTATCATTGTAAGTAACGCAGATCTCAGCATATGAGCTGAGCCGGAGATGCCCGGTCCATGTAACCGACACGTCAACGCGTCTGAGCTGTGATTACATCACAACGTCCCAGGGTAGTGGTAACATACCAAATCACCCAAATCAATGATAATCTCAACAGATGGGATGGCCAACAACTCAGCCAGAGATGATGGTAGTGTAGCGTTCTTTGGCTTCACGTTGGAAAAGGGGGACACAACCACGCGGCTGTTGATTCCATCAGTAATGCCATCTCTGGTTGAGGAACGTACCACAGGGATAATTTTAGTCACGTATTCATGATTGGACTGGAGGTGCCAATGGATGAATGAGGAACTGGGATGGGAAGAAGCAGCTGATAAAAGAGCAGCCTTTATCACTGTGAGAACAGTAGGGGCATCAGGGAATGCGTGATCAATGAGCAAACTGGCTTGAACACTATCCACTGCATCTTGAAGGACGAGGCAAATTAGTGGGCATTGCTTAGACAGTGTTACCTTGTTTGAATCTGGAGTAAGTATGAGATCAGTGTCAGTGGGCCAGCAAAATTCAGAAGCCAAAGCAGTAGCACTGCTTTGACAATCTCGAGAAGATGGAACATCATCAGTTGTCCAAGTTTGGCTGCCAGGTGGTGCACCATCAGAGGCAGAAGGCCCAGGAGGGGCAACTGAAGCTGACCATGATGGTCTCTACATGAATACCTTTGAGTTTTAGAAGAGATAAAATGATGTTGCAGACATACCTCAATTACCATCGCCTCAGAACGTTTTGTGGACGGTTGCTGGGTGGACTCCAGGTCCTCAAGCCAGTCAGTCTCTGGCTCTGGGTTGCTATTGTCACCAGTGGTTTCAGTTTTGACAGGTTCGGTTACAAGATGACAGGCATGTGCACCACCACTATCACCATAGAAAGTGGACACTGGGGAGAAAAAAAATGAACCATCAGTGGTTTGTTTGGTGACAAACCTTATTTGTCAGCATATGCATGCACTTCGCTCCAACCTCCTTGGAATGGGCATGGCAATGCCCCCTGCAATCATCATTCCCTCCTTGATATCCAAGACCTTTGTGTCCAAGTCAACACATGCAACATCTATGATACCATGTGACACACTGGACTTCTGCGGCACACTGGACTTTTGTGCCTTCTTCGCAAGTGGGGTATAGGTTGGCTGCACAGCCAAATTGGCAGAGCTGGGGTGATCAGCATCATCAGAGGATAAGGTGCATTTATTCACTACTTTTGATATTAGATATGCTGACATGAATAAAATTTGAAGTACCTTTTAGATACGTTTCATGATCAATGTTGCTCTGTATCATAGCATCTTTGTTCCTAGATGCCATGTTCCCCTTGTTAGAAGATCGTCTGGCCACATTGCGATGAGTGCAAGGAGCCATGGGTGAAGCAAGATGAAAATAAGAGAGTGGAGGTAAGAATGCTGGAAACAACAGGAAGGGTGATGGGGTTTGACGACCAAGGTGAGTTTCATTTTATGTTAAAAGCACATGGCATATTCTGACAGTGACTTCCCATTCCTCCTCTTCTCAACTAGTTGAGTATTCTGTCATGAAAGCCACACAGATTCACTGTCCAGGCTGCAAGTGCAACTTTACCCATCACGGCTACTCTCAACACATTGCAAAGACTAGGAGTGTGCGCTGCTGTATAGTGCATAACACCACACCAGCCCATTTGGAGTCTCAGTCCATTCATCGCTTGGCATCATCACTAGCATCATTCCCAACTCCCACACCCCATATCGTTTCCAATATTGCCTCTTGTGGTGAACGTGACCCTGCTGTGGATGACAGGCCTTTGGCCAATTACCCCATTTTGGGAGTCATGGAATCAGACGGTGAGTATCCACTACAACGCTTATGGCTAATGCTGACCATTGACATCGTAGACTATGATGATGATCAAATCCACAATATGTGCTTACCCGGGCAAAAAACTGCCATCGAACCACCATTACCTGCAGATCCAGGGTATCCTGATCACCCACCTGTGTGGACTGAGGCGGGCAAATCAGAGGCCATGCTAATGGACCAATTTCCATTTGGTCACCCTGGCACTCCAATTTCTGGACCATATGACATCCATGCAGCAAATGGGTCTAGTGGCGCAGCACCCAGAGACACCATATGGGCTCCATTCTCCTCCAAAATTGACTGGGAAATCGCACATTGGGCAAAGATGTGTGGCCCAACATCATCAGCGGTCACAGATCTACTTGCGATCCCTGAGGTACATGTACCCCTATGTTCACACATTATAGCACTGAGGGATAGAGAAAGGTCGTCGAGAAGCTTGAGCTCTCCTACAAAATGACAAGGGAATTGAACAATATCATTGACAAGAAATTGCCTGGGCGACTGCCATTCAATTGCAAGGAATTGGTCGTTGGGCATGAACATCTTCACTTCTCTTCTTTTTCCATGACACCTTACAATGTATCCGGGCTCTCTATGGTGACCCCAATTTCATGAAGGACCTTGTGTTTGCGCCCGCGCGACTTTATACCTCCCCTGAGCAAATGTCCCGCATCCTCAATGAGATGTATACTGGTGATTGGTGGTGGACGGTCCAGGTGTGTAACACCAACTTTCAGTTTTTATTATACACTTACGATGGAGCCAGACGTCCCTCGAATCCCATTGCCCGGGTGCAACTATCATTCCAGTCATCATTGTTGAAAATGCACAGTGCGTGTGATTAGATAGCAGCAGATGATAAGATTGCAGGCAGATCTATCAGACAATAGTTCAGTTTAGTTGATACAAAACTGATATAAATAATGTACCTATCAGACAATAGCTACAACATGTTATCAGTACAGAGCAATAAGATATCATAGACTAAGTACTCACTTCAGTTTAGTTGATACAAAACTGAAGTGATCTACATGCTTTGTGGTGTTCTTAAGTACCTCAGACTGCCACTAAGTGCAGTGCAGCTAACTACCATTATGGATCACTAAGTATGTCTGAGGATCAGTGGTAACTAGCTACCGATTGTCCGAAATCATCTAATCAATGTCTCTAACGCATGCTGCAGTGTATGAGCTGAAGCTGGTAATGCCCGGTCTGGGTGATCTGACGTGTCAACACATCAGAGTTGTGATTGCATCACAACACACCTGGGGCTCAGGCCAGTGCTGATCTCAACAATCATCTTGTCTGACAAAACACAACTTACTGTCTTCCATGGAAAGACGGTATACCCCATATATCTCACAATTGGAAATATCCTGGAGGACATTCATTGAAAGCTGTTGCACCACACAAGTACTAATTGGTTATATTCCAACAACAAACCTAGAAGGCATGACAAACAAGGCAGCTCAATGCCGTGCCTTGGCAAATATATTCCATACATGTATGGAAACTGTTTTGGCCCCAATCAGTTCCTGTGGAGAAATGGGTATTGCTATGATGACTGCGGATGGAATATGGTGTCGCTGCCATCCAATATTTGCAGTATTCATCAGTGATTACCCTGAACAGTCTCTCGTCACCTGAACATACAGCAGTCGCTGCCCCAAGTGTCTGGTTCCTTGTGATTGACTAGGCGTCTTTGAAGAGTTCCTGCCCCATCTCTCTAGTGATGTGAAGCACCTCTATCACCTAGCAGATGGGGATGTAGGCATGTTCCATAGAGCCTGTCGAGAAGCTGGCCTCAAGCCCATTTTTCACCCTTTCTGGGAATCTCTCCCATTTGCTGACATCTTCCTGTCAATCACCCCTGATATCCTTCATCAACTACTTCAGGGTGTTATGAAGCATCTTATCACATGGCTAATGAGCCCAACTATCTTTGGATCGGCACCAATCAACCAATGCTGCCACCTGTTACCCCCAAATCACAGCATTATGCTCTTTACCAAAGACATAACATCGCTGTCTTAGGCCCCTTTTACCAACCAAGAATTCTTGAATCTTGAACTTGAACTTGGATTTTGGGATTTTCCGGGAGTGACGGGAATGACAGGTGTGATGTAAGTGACATAATAAACTAATATGAGTCTATTTCAAATATGAGTTATTTTTTGGTGTGATTTGCTGGGTTTACATATGATATGTAAAATATTTTTTCTAACCCTTCCTTCCACTCCTTCCAAGTGAGGTATTGCAAGCAGGTCATTAAGGCAGAATATGTGTCACCAATGTGTGGGTGCACATCTTTGTGCAAATTTTGTATGTGCAGCTCTGGTGAAAATGGGGCTGCAAGCACCCAAATGTTGAGCTCGAGTCAGACTGCTTGACTCCAAGTTTGATGCTGACACATCATGTGTAACCCCATATATGCAAATATGCAAAAGACAACAGAAAGAAATGCATTTTTATTTATTATATACATCATATCACTTACATCACTCCTGTCACTCCTGTCACTCCCAGAAAATCCTGAAATCCAAGTTCAAGTTCAAGATTCAAGAGTTCTTGGTTGGTAAAAGGGGCCTTATGTTTCAGGACAGGAACACAAAGATATCTGTCGTGTTCTCCTTGGGGTCATTTTTGATATCCCTCTTCTCAGTGGCCATGCATCAATGTGCATCATCAAAGTAGTGCGCACACTGCTTGACTTTTTGTACTTGGCACAGTACCCAAGCCATATGAGTGGTACAGTACTCTTACCCGCCTTCAGGACGTGCTTGAACACTTCCACAAGAATAAGGCAGTCTTTGTCAACCTCGGTACACAGGATGACTTTAACATCCCAAAAATCCACAGTCTCCTTCACTATTGGTCCTCGATCATGTATTTTGGCACAACTGACAACTATAATACAGAACAAACTGAGTGTCTTCACATAGATTTTGCAAAGGATGCATACCATGCCACAAACCACAAGGATGAGTACTCACAGATGACCACATGGTTGGAGCATCACGAGAAAGTTCAACAGCACATGGCATCCATTAAGCGGCAGCAGCAGGGTGAGCAGTGTGACGCTGACATCAGGACATCAATTGGTCCCTTGCAGACATGTCTCAGCATTCTCAAGATGGCACATAACCCAACAATGAAGTTGGTATCATTTGATGATCTTGCTAAGATGTACGGTGCGATCAACTTTCAAGATGCCCTGGCTGATTTCATTGCTTGGGTTAACAACCCTGATGCCTCAACAGCAACATTGCACACATGGGCAGCAAATACACTAATCCCATTCTGTGGTGTCCCAGTCTTTCATCGGATCAAGTTTGTGGCTAGCGATAATGACACTGACCAAATGGAGTCAATTGACTCGGTGCATGTGGAGCCACAACAATCCGATTCACATGGGCATATCCTACCAGCAAGATTTGATATTGTTCTTGTTTGTGATGGCACACATAGTAAGCAATTCTTATGAATGTATAACCTAAGCTGACTGTTACCCAAGAGGATCAAGTTGCGCAAGTACACATAGTTTTCCAGATACCGAGTAAAGCTATCTGCAACATCTTCCCATCCCCAGACATCACACCTCCAACTCACCTCGCGTATGTTGAATGGTTCTCACAGCTTCCAGTCATGCCAGATCATGTCCATTGTATGTATAGGGTATCTAGATTGATTCAAAATGGGCGGCGATCTGCAGGCGTTATCCTGGTGAACACTATCGTATGTAGTGTCCACTTGTTCCCACGATTTGGTCCAGACACTCCTCTGTCTTTGACTCCCTTTACCATTCTGGAGCATTGCCACACATTCTATATCAATCCTTTTGCTAATAGGCTTAGCTACCTGCAATTTGCATAGTAATGACAGTTATTGCGAGACTATTGAAAGTTATTTATGTATTGCTAGTTCCAACATGGTATTATTGCACGTTAGTGCGCACTATTGCACTTAGCATTGGTTACTCACTACTGATAGTTCATTTTTGTTACCAAAGAAGTACATCCGCCTGACCCCCCAGATTGATCGGGCATTACTCACCAGGCTTCTGACAGTTATTGATGTTATTGACACTTATCTGCCCCATCCCCCAATTGATCGGCTGTCTACTGACACTTATTTGGCACTTATTACTCCTTATCGTGCATTATCTTTGACTTACTTCGCATTACTCTCGCTAGCGCGGGAGGTTTTTCCTGATGCACAGTCCCTTTTGATCCCAGTTCCCTCCCCGTCCGCCTCCGACGCCCAAATAAGTAATCCCTGCAAATGCATCAAAGTGGAACATCATCAATCAACAGTCCATGCGATCAAGCTGATATGTTGATCGGGATCCGGATTTTCGATCATGGAGCCGAGGGTGTCGCAAAGAAGTATATACAGTGCCCACTGGCATGCCCCCGTCATTTCACCTTTGGTACTGGTTACCGAGTCATTTTCTACACTGTCTTATCCGCCCCCTCGTTCATACCTCGACGACTGCCACAACATTTATCTTAGCCCACTCGTAACAACGATGCGTACATGCTCTATTTTTGTCATTCTCTGCCTCGCCGTTGGCGTCGCACCGTCGTTCGCTCTCCCTTCAAGTTCTCTTAGGTACGCCCATCTCATCAAGTTCTCTGTTTGATACTGTAGCTGACAGCTCGAACCTAGGCCCGGACATGATTCCCGAAATGTGCAAGGGTGGAGGATGACGGCGAATTCAAACCGTTACGATCATTCCTTCTTGCCCCCCATCGTCTGGTTCAAGACTCGGATTGGGGACTCTAAAAAGAGCCCGCCTTCCAAACCCGATGTCCAAACCTCGTATCCACTCCCCCCTGGATGGAACTGGAAGACCGAATCCCGTCTATAACTAGACAAACCCCTGCCATAAGACTTGTTGCCCCATCTGTTGTATACACTGTGTTGGAGCTCTGTAAGGACTGTGACTCAGTCTTGTATGTAAAAGACTGTATTGGTTAAGGTAACCTGTAAGGACTGTGACTATGTACAATATTAGTATTAGTTATAAGGGGTAATGTAAAGTGTAAAGGAGCATACTATCAGTTATGGGAACTCAGCACTGTATCACCATCTCAGCAGTTTCATTTTTCCCTGTATATGCTTGAACAACTCCATTCAAAATTTCATAGTTATACTATTGAGTGCAGTTAATGTCATTCTAGCAAAGAAAACTGGAGGTCCATCCAGTGTTTTTCGAGTAATGTTTTGGCTGGGGGTCATGCCCACATCATGCCTGCATCACACCTACTTCACGCCTTCTGTCATGGTGGAGGGCAGAGTTTGATTCCAGCTGGGTGATCACTGTATGCTGACTCAGAGGGGTCTGGGTCACATAGTTCTACCTCGCATCAATGCCATGTTACAGGTGGTCCAGTTGGCCAGCACAAGACCATACATATGAGCAGTGAATACAGGCAGCATTGCTTGATCATAACAATGGTATCTATGACACTTTTAGTCATGCAGTGCTGGTCCATAATGTGAGTACATTCTGTTCATTGCCCAAGTCCTTATCTGATTATTTCCAAGGTCTCCTGCCAGATGCTATGAGACAGAGCCTCTGGGAAGCATAGGTCACATCAGGAAGCCCACCAGGATAGCCAGCTCCTCAAGCCAGCCCAGGAAAAGGCACTAGTTGACTGGTGTGACCAGTTGTCTGCGGAGGTGATGCCTCTGGATCAAAAAGCACTGCGGGCCCATGCTCTGGGCATATCTAGCCAGTACCCTGGAAAAACCTGGCACCATCAGTTCATCAAATGTAACCCTGGTGTGTCATTCTCGAAAGCAAGAGTGTTGGATCCAAAGTGCACACAACATTTCAATAGGACAGTAGTCCATGACTACTTCAAAAAACAACAGGAACTGGTGGATTCTTACAACAGGATACCACCTCAACATCAATGGAATATGGATGAGAAAGGAATCCAGATGGGAGGTGGTGTCATGGTAACTAGCCGTGTCAGTTCACAAGTGGAAAACAAGTTAATGATAGCAAGGTGTTCAAGAAATGGGCTGGTTCCCATGTATAATGAGTAAGGATCCCTGCAGCAGTCGAAGTGTTTTATGTTAAACAGGTTATGGCCAATAGACCCTTCCTAGTACGATTTGGTCCGTTGAGAAGCTAGGGTAAGTTTATAATGGGATAGACTAGGGCTGGTTCCACTAGCTATATGCGTTCAAGTCCGTCTGGGACCTTGAACAACGCAGAGAGAGTAGAGGAAGGTAGGTCTTAAAGGAGGAGAGCTCTTCTCAGGGGAGTGAAGAGAGACTCTTAGGAAAGGAAGGGAAAGGCGAAGAGTAGATGGTAGATGGTGTGTGAAGAGTTGATGAAATGGAGAGGTGGTTGTGGTTTAAGTTTGTGAGAGTGAAGTGGGTTGCAGGAGAATATGTTGGACAAGAGTAGGTTGGATTCTACAAGAGACCAAGCTTAGGGCTTTGGTCACAAAGTACTGAGCTTATATATACAGGAGAAGCGCAGCAATAGCTGCGCTTTGACTGTGCTACTAGTATAGTAGGAGTCATAATAAGTAGGAGTCATAGAAATAAGGCCACGAATGAGTCAGAACCAAGTAACTGTGCTGCACAGTAAGTGCGCAGCATTGCACAGTCAAAACTAAGAAGTGAATATAAATGGAAAGAGAACCAAACAAAGGGAAAGTAACAGCAATCCAGTGTTACCTGGATGTGTATGGATCACATGATAACACAGAAGGGATCACAAGACATAAGAGATCACAAGACCAGTAAGTAAAGGGACGTACGGAAGCAAGCAGTCCATAGCAAAGGTAAGAAGTAAACGTAAAAGGAAAATGGTGTAACAGGTGGCCATAAGGACAGTGGAAGAAAGTTTCTATTCATGAAAGAACAGAAGCAGTGGTATCACATCAAGAGTGACAGTCTGGAGCTTGTCTCCATCATTGAGTGCATTTTGGCAGCAGGAATTCTTATGCCCTCAGGGTTTGTTCTCTTGGATGGCCTGCTGCCTGACTGCCAGGATTTGGAAGGTGTTGGATGGTGAGATTCTATCCTGCAGTATGGCAGCATAAACTGATTTGCCTTTGCAGCATTGCGACATCCCCTTCTGGGTGGACAGATCACGAAATATGTGAGCAATGGTTTTGATCAGTGTTCATTCCATTTGCTGCTACCCATCATATTAACAGCAAACCAATTGTACTGACCCTTGATGGGCACAGCTCACATGAGATGCCAGCCATGCAGCAACTGGCATACAACAACAATATCATTCTATTTTGCTTCCCTTCAAAGACAATGCACAAGCTTCAGCTGCTTGATGTGTTGGTTTTCACACCTGTCCAACATGCATGGTCATCACATTGTGACCACTGCCTTGCTGAAGGCATCAAAATCACATGATACAATGTGATCCATGAATACATGGAGGTTCATAAAGTTATCACCCCAGACCTCATTTGTAATGTGTTCTGCAAGTCCAGAATCTGGCCCCTCAATCCATCAGTCTTCACTGAAGAATACTTTGCCCCAAGCATGGCATCGTCGTCCTCGTCACACTTCCCCCCTTCATACCCAATGGAGGTTCCATCATTGCCTCTGGCAGTCAGCTTGGAACTCAGTTCCAAACCTAGTGATGGTGATTACTGTGCCTTGGACTTGGGGGAAGATGCTAGGGACATGACCAGCGGTCACAAGTTGTCAACTGCTGACCCACACTTGTGTGCATGTAACTTGATCCTCACACATGCATCTTCAGCACAGACAATTGTTCCTGATCAGCAAGCTGTCTCCATGCTCCAAGATCTTGAGTGGAGCCATGAAGACCTGATTGCCCAAATACACTCACTTGATCACCAGGTTTCAATCCTTTCACAGACAGTAATCATGCAAGTGTTGCAACTGAGCATGGCAAATGTGCACTGCACAATTGCTCAGCGAGAGGCCAACAACTTGTGCATGAAATTGGAAAATCAGTGTAAGACAAAAGCACACACTTCAATGAAGGTTAAGGCCCGGTTTGTGACACATCCTGAGCTGAAGGAGGCATTTGAAGCAGAGGAACAAACCCAAATCATCCAGGAGAGACAAGAAACACAGAAACACAGTGAGAAAGCTGCTGAGGATGCTTCCCATATACAAATTAGTATGGGCACTGTCTCAAAGGGTTTTGACCACTCTTTTCCATCATACAAGTGCAAGGAAGACCTCATGATCATTGCAGGTGCACTTGAGCTCTTGATGGAGGGCACCACATCTGAGCTCACCACATGAATCAAAGAGCACCTTGCTGCACATCCAGAGTCGGAAAACCATGAACATTTTGTGGGACTCTATGGGAGATGATGTAGTAGTAGTAATCCATGTCCCTCATCATCGCTGTCCTCATCAGTAGGACCCTCAGCAAAACCATTTGCACAACAATTTGCCTCACACCACTCAGTTTTTACTGCACCTTACAATGCTACCATACCATTCCAGACTCAAGATTGGAATTTTGAACCAGATTTCACTTGATCCATTACAACTGAGAAATATATCTAGTCCCCACCTAATTGTAAATAATGTGGTGGATGTTTCATCCCAGGTGGACTTCAATTCAGCATGTGTTACATGTCTGTTACATATTCATGACATTTGTGACCACCAAGATGGTGATACAGCACCAAGTTCCCCATAACTGATAGTATAGTACTAACCTCAGTCTTGTATGTAAAAGACTGAGGCCCCATTTGGCAACAAAATTTTTATAAACTTCAGGGTTTTCTTGGAGTTACTTGCATGACAGGAGTAGTCTTTGGAATTTCACATGCTTGTGACATCCCAAATCCAGTATTGGACTTTGTCAGCAGAGTGGTGTTTAAACATCTTTACAATTCAGAAAATCAATATAATTATTTAATGATAAGAATAAATTACTTGATACTCAAAATTGAAATTGTGGCACAACAAAGGTCAATATTGCACCACACACTCTTCCACTGCAACAATGCCCACCCACCACATCCCACACCCTCTCACCTCCACCATCCTGCTAGCAACAGACATCACACCCTTGCAATTGTGACAGGGATGCTAACAACTTGACACACCACAAACAGATATCATAATATTATGTGATGTCATGATGAGTACTCCTATCATGCAAGTGACTCCAGAAAACTCCAAAGTTCATAAAAGTTTCATTGCCAAATGGGGCCTCAGTGAGGGAAAAAATGAATGACAACTAGTTTGGATTATTTACACATATGGTACAGATTTGTCTGTTCACATGCCACCTGGTGGCTGCACATTCAACATGCCCCCTCAGCCCTGTGTCAAGGCTCACTGTTGAACAATCCTGTTCAAGAGCAAGGGGAGAAGTTGGGGACAAGTTGGATAATTTCTAGGATAGTGTTGGCAAGCAGGAGAGCCCAGAAGTCTTTGACTTTTCATGGTGGGCTGAATTACCATAAAAGGCAATTGTGTCAGCAAGAGAATTGGGACTTCAATCACACATTAGCAGATGTGCTTTAGTTATATAAGTGAGTTAATAACAAGATAACTCCTTAACTTTTTCCCTGTTGTAATTTCCCCTGGTTTGTCACTAACCCCTTGTTTCTATTATTACACACTACCCTTGTCCCCTCAGTTACCATTTCATCCCTTGATGTTGATTGACAGCTGTCACTGTACCTCCTTGTGTTTCACCTGTCATTGATATCTTTTTGCTATTGGTTTGCCATTTATCTATTGTTCCACCTATAGTACTGTACAGCCTCGCTGCATACAGTATTTAAGTGCCTGTAGAAGCTGGAGAATGCCCCAAGCTTAGCTTTGTCCCATTTCCTGTCACATCCCTTGCCCTGTACTCTCTCTCAAATCACAACTTTGCTTGTGCTGGCCTACACTCTGCTTGACCTAAGCACACCTCAAGGAACCTTTGTGTTCCTCTTCCCCCTCTGCCTCTCTCTCATTGCTCTCCTCTTCTGTGAAACCAGAAGATTGACTCTGTCTGCAGACTGAGTCATTGTCTAACTCAGCCTTGAGACGCTAAACCTTTTTGATCTGGTCTCCTTGAGCTGGCCCCACTGAACCCCTTGAACTAAGTCACAGGGACTTGGCCCCACTGAACCTTGAGCTAATGCGTGTCATGAACCATTCTCTGGAGGGGTGAGTAGAGGTGTCCACAATATTGCACGCACATTGTCGCACGAGTAATTATCAGCACAATCGACATACAGCAAGCCCCACTTAATGGCAACCCTTTTAGCAATAAAGGACAGTATTAGGGCCTTCCTAAGGACCCTTTAGGATGACTCTAGGTGCTCTACAATAGGCACTAACACAGTATCAAAGACCCTGCAATGCGTTATTAGACTAACTCTAATAACTATAGAACGAACTATAAGGCAATACTAAGGACCTTAATAGAAGTATTAGGGTCGACTCTAAGGACCCTAATAGAACTATATAAGGGGCCTTATAAGATAACACTATTCCTGAGACCAAACTACAAGTCCTCAAATGACTGGCCCTAAACTAACTAACAGAAAATGAATCAGGTGCTTGCATGTATACTAAAGCAGTGAACACATGGACAGTGAAGGCTCTTACTCATCAAGAGAAGCCTTCTTACTCAGCAGCTTACTGAGCATGACTGAACATGCTCAGTAAGCGCACTCCGACTTCTTACTCATCACTCTATTGTGCTTGATAACAAGGTTATGACTTGTTCCCTATTTAGCAGTTCTCTTGTAGTATATAAGCACTCAATAAAGTAGCAGACAGTCCTCAGACTGTCCATTTGTTTACGGCACTCTCTACCCCTGGGATACTCCTTTAAGGACCATCCCCTTGTGACCATTATGGCCTCTTCCCTGCGTACCTGCTTGACTCTACCAGTAACTATACCTCTCTGGTATTTGCTACTGCTTTGGACTCTACTTCTTGCCCACGCCATCTTGGATGTCTATCGACTTGTCTTTGAGCTTACCCCTCGCTCTTGAACTGGATAGTTCAACAGTGAGTCTTGACAATGCGCTTACAGCTGCAATGCCATAACATTCCCCTACCAAAAAAAAAAGAAATGCTATCACATTTCTGATTGATTGGTGCACCATCTGTCACAAGAACCAGTACCTCAGACCAGACTGGCAACTGCTAGCCTACCCAGACAAGACTTGTGTTTACCTCATTTGTGATGACTTGTTATATAACTCATGTACACCACCACTTTCCAGCATGTTCTACTTCAATTGCCTTGCTTCTACCTCAAGGATACTATTTGATATAGCATCCCACATGTATATAAACTTGACTGTTGAAGAGGACAAGCCCTAAGCTTGTTCTCGAAATATCACTGGATTTTGAACTTCAGGACTTGTAGGCTTGCAAGACATCAAGAGATTGTCTGAAATCTATCTTGCTCAGAAGTCTTCTCAATGTGAAGACTTCTTTGTTGTTTCCCCTCTCCATGGAACATATTTGCCTTGGCAAATATTGTCTCTGAGATCCCTGAAACTTGTGAGGACATAGTGTCTCACTTGAATCTCTGCACTTGTCTTGTGTGTGAACTGATTTGTCGGTGACACCACCCCCAGTCAGGGACACCATCTGCACCATCTGCCCATTCTGGCCCAAGCACCCCTTTCATAACAACATTTTCAGATCACTGCCAATTCTGGAAAGAGGGGAGGACTCAATTATGACTGGGAGCATGGTGGATACTCCATGGAAAGGCTGACAGCAGCCAATTTTGACACATGGCACCAGTGAAGCATGTCAGGTGACATGCAAGTGAGAATGTGAAGCTGTCGAGACCAGGAGGAAGAGGAAAGAAATGAAGAGCAAGAGTTTTCTCCAGCTCACAGGCATGCCATGCCTTGTCAAGAAGGAAACAGGGAGACAGGCAAGGGTAAAAGAAGAGGCAAAGGCAAGTCAAACATGTTGATGTCAATTTTGCTTGGGAATTGCAGTAGCATGCAGAGGAGAGAATTGCAGAACAGAAGATACTGTTATTCTGAGATGTAACTAGAGTCCTTATATACAAGGTGAGAACTATGAGAGAGAAAAATACTTGGGGAGTGGGAGTACAAGAGATGTAAACAGTGAGTAGGATGGGGGTCAGTGTGAGTAGGAGAATTGAGAACAAGGCCTGTGTGAGGAATCCAAAATGCATAAGGTAAATGAAACTGATCAGTAGCAAATGAGTCAAAGAGAACAAATGGAGTCAGAGAATTCATAGTGATCCAGAGGCAGAGAGGTAGTGTACAATAGTTCATGAAATAGTGATACCAGTAATTGTGTGTCATCAGAGCACTGAGCCCTTGCATCTGACTGTGGTGATGACAGTGAAAGGTGGAGGAACATGTCATACTAGTCATGGCAGGGTGACATGATGAAAGGGGGTTGAGAGCTGGCCAAGAGGTGTGGGTGCAATTGGTATGTGATGAAAGGGAGTTGAGGGTGGGCTGGGCAGCAGGGGTAGAATTGTTATGTGATGAAAGAAAGTTGAGAGCAGTGTTGAAGCAGATGGGTGCAGGTCATGATAACAGTGATAAGATCCTTAAGATCTATCACAAGATATTTCAGTATTGTGTAAGACAAGACTGTAATTCAGTAATACCTATCACAAGATATCTACAACATGTGATTAGATGTGAGAGATAAGATAGGAAACAGTAAGTACTCACTTCAGTATTGTGTAAGACAAGACTAAAGCGATCTAGCTAATTGAGTGCCTCTTAAATATGCAAAAGTGTCTCTAAGCAAAGTAATCATAACTACCAACTTGTATCATAAAGGATCAGTCATTGGTAGCTACCAATTGTCATCAATTAACTTATCATTGTAACTAACACAGATCTCAGCATATGAGCTGAGCTGGTCTGTGTGATCTGGCATGTCATGCGCCTGAGCTAAACCGGTGATGCCCAGTCCATGTAACCAATGTGTCAACACATCTGAGCTGTGATTACATCACAACATCCCAGGGTAGTGGTAACACACCAAATCAATGATAATCTCAACAAGCAGGAGTGCAAGACAGTTGATGAGTTCACAAGGTGGTGGACTGGGAAACAATGAAAGGACAAAGAAGACAATGATGTGGTCATTGAGGGCATGAGGCAGTGGACTTGGAAACAATGAAAGGTTGAGAGGAATGATGACATGGTTGATGAGGGTGCAAGTGTTATGATCTCCTGACTCATTCCTGTTTTGTTATTGTTCCCCTCTTTCTTACCCTCATCCCCTTGGTTACCATTTCATCCCTTGATGTTGATGGTCCCTTATTGTTTCATCTTTTGTGTTTCATCTATTGTTTGATCCCTTTCTGCTATTGGCTCAAGTATTATCTATTGTTCTGCATATGGTACTGTACAGCCTCACTAGATACAGTATTTAAGCACCTGTAAAAGCTCCAAGCTTGGCTTTGTCCCATTTCCTGTCACATCCTTTGCCCTGTATCCTCTCTCAATCACAACTTGCTTGTGCTGGCTTACACTCTGCTTGACTTGAGCTCATCACAAGGAACCTTTGTGTTCCTCCTCCTCCTCTGCTTCTCTCTCATTGTCCTCCTCTTCTGTGAAACCAGAAGATTGACTCTGTCTATGGGCTGAGTCATTGTCTGACTAAGCCTTGAGAAGCTAAACCCTTGATCCGGTCTCTTTGAGCCAGCCCCACTGAACCCTTGAACCAAGTCACAGGGACTTGGCTCCACTGAACCCTGAGCTAATGCTCCAATGGCCGCAATGCTGTAACAGCAAGGAAGTGGGCTGGAAAAGCATAAAAGGATGAGAAAGGGTGGTGACATTGTTGACAATGGCATGAGGAAGTGGGCTGGAAGGGCATGAAAGGAGGAGAGAGGTGGTGACATCTGCACTTCAAGAATGGTCCAGGAGACTGGTGTTATGAACCAAGGCCAGGTCCTGGCCATATATTGTCCTATTTTACTCAAGAGAGACCTCTCTCACTTTGCATTGCCAACACACTTCTGTTTCTTGGGCTACCCTTCCTGCAGTGCAAGATATTGCTGTTGCAAAGGCACTATAACATGACCAGGCACCCATTTCCTAATTGGGTAATCATTGCGTGGCAGCCACATGGCCACTCAGCCACCAAGAACCCAAAACAGCAGCATAAACTCCTATAAACTGTTGCATAACTCATATGATGTCATCTAGGCTCCAATGACATCATAGCTGACTGAGTGACTCCACAATGACCTCATTGGCTCACTAAGCGCTCCACAGTGACATCATAAGGATGTCATCGCTCCACAATGATCAGTAATATGCTCAGTAAGCCTGAAACCTGACACAAGTGAGTTTATGCCTCTGTAGTTCTATTGGATGGTACCAAGGAGTCTAGAATAGTTCCTGTTCTTTGTAATCGACCCTGTACAACTGTATATAAGCCCCAATGTACCATGGCAGTCATCAGACTGTCCATTTGTGATACTCTCATCCTCCTGGGTACTCCCCCGTGACCATTCAGTCTAAAGTCTTCCTCGTCTTCAAGGTACTCTTCAACAACCACCTTGTCTAAAGCCCCTTCACTGCACTGGCCTCCAACCTTCGCCTCTGCCTTCTGCAACACATACCAGTCCCCATCTGGTACCTTCTAGTTGTTTGGCTCATCCTCTTGTTCAACACTGTTTATGCCATGTACCATCTGTTCCAACCCTTGCCCACCTGCTCCTGAGTCCTTAGTGATCAGCAGTACGTGTCTTGACAACTGGTGGTGTCATTCCTGTGAGGTGTGAGGGAAGGTGGTGGTGAAAGGTGTCAGGACTCACTGTTGATCAATCCAATTCAAGAGTGAGGGAGGAGCTTGGAGACAAGTTGACTGAGTTTGAGAATAGAGTTTGTGAAGAGCACAGTCCAAACAAGTAGCAAGTACCAGAGGGGTACTGGTACTGGCTGCAAGAGGTGATTGTGAAAGGAGAAGGCCAGGATGTTACAACATAGGGCAGTCACAAAGGAGTACCCTCAGTAGTAGAGTGCCACAAATCAAATGGACAGTCTGAAGACTGTCCACTACTTTATTGAGTGCTTATATACTACAAGAGAACTGCTAAATAGGGAACAAGTCATAACCTTGTTATCAAGCACAATTGAGGGATGAGTAAGAAGTTGGAGTATGCTTACTGCACATGCTCAGTCATGCTCAGTAAGCTGCTGAGTAAGGAGGCTCCTATTGATGAGTAAGAGCCTTTACTATCCACATGTTCACTGCCTTAGAACATATGCAAAGCACCTGATTCATTTACTGTTAGTTAGTTTAGGGCTGGTCATTTGAGGACTTGTAGTTTAGTTCAGGGAATAGAGTTGCCTATAAGACCCCTTATATAGTTCTATTAGGGTCCTTAGAGTTGACCCCAATACTTCTATTAAGGTCCTTAGTATTGCTTTATAGTTTGTTCTAACATTATTGGAGTTAGTCTGATAATGCATTGTAGGGTCTTTAGTATCTTGTTAGTGCCTTTTGTAGAGCACTTAGAGTTGTCCTAAAGGGTCTTTGAAGAGGCTATAATACTGTCCTTTATTACTAAAAGGGTTGCCACTAAGTGGGGCTTGCTGTATGTCAATCATGCCAAAAATCACTCACGCAACAATGCATGTGCAATATTGTGGACACCTCTACTCACCCCTTTTGTCTGTGTGAACAGGGTGGCACCATAGAGGCTGGGTTTCCTCTACTAAGGAAGGGTCCTTCAAGGGCCCTCTCTGGGAAGTTGTTCATGACAGTAGTTTAGGGCCAGTCTTTCTGAGACAGTGTTTGATGGTGAGGAGGTGTTCCATATAAGGCCCATTATAAGGTTTTATTAGGGTCCTTAGAGTCAACTCTAATATCAGTATTAAGGTCCCTAGTGTTGTCTTATAGTTTGTTCTAAGGTTATTAGAGTTAGTCTAATAACACATTCTAGGGTCTATGGTTTCTTCATCAACATCCAATATAAGGACCTTAGGTTTGTCCTAAAGGGTCTTTAGAGGGCCTCTAATGTTGTCCTTTACTTTTAGATAGGTTGACACCAAGTAGGGCTTGTTGTATGTTGATTGTGCCTAGAATCAATTGCATGACAACATGCACACAATATTGTGGACACCTCTACTAGTACTCACCCCTTTTGTCCATGTGAACAGGGTGGCACCATGGAGCCTAGGTTTCCTCTCATAGGGAAGGGTCCTTCAAGGGCCCTCTCTGGGAAATGGTTCATGACAAAAGGAGTGGAATGGAAAATTGCTGAGGAGAAACAGAGAGACAAACTTGATAGAGGGAAATGTGAGGCATAGGAGTTTGTGTTCATGGGGATCATGTTGGCAGTCAACCAACACCCCCAATCACATGACCCCATGGCCAGTGGGAATCTGCCTTACACCTCCTGGGGACAAAATTCTTAACCATCCTTGGTCAAGGCTCATCACCAACATAATTGAAGTCTTTGTCTGCATTTGAGGGTTCCTCATCACCTAGAGTGGTGTCCTCTGTCTCATGGATGTGAGTGACTGGGATGAAGGTCCATGAGCATGCAAAGTAGGGCACAAGATGAAAGGCAGCATAGCACAGTTTCAATATTGCTCCATCCAACTCCACCAAGTGATATGCACCATTTTGAGTCCACTTGAGCACCACCATTGGACCAAAGTAGTGTGGTTTGGTCTTGCATCTGAGCTCTGTTTCCACTGCAGACTTCTGGATGAGCACCAAGGCACTGTGCATAAAATCAAAGTCATGAATTGATCTCTCATACCAATGCTTGAACTGCTTGACTGATGCCAAGCAAGCTTTGAGGACATTATTGTGGATGGCAGCAAGGTCTTCTTCCTGCATTTTGAGTTGGCATGCACAGATGGTGATGAGATCAGTGGTGGAAACAGAGAAGTGAGCTCTGGTGTCATGAATTACCCCCTTGTCGGTTCATCTCTAAAACCTTTTTGTTATTGTTCTTTTCTGTCACCCTCATCCCCTTGGTTACCATTTCATCCCTTGATGTTGATGGTCCCTTATTGTTTCACCTGTTGTGTTTCATCTATTGTTTGAGTCCCTTTTTGCTATTGGTTCACCTTTATCTATTGTTCTGCATATAGTACTGTACAGCCTCACTACATACAGTATTTAAGCACCTGTAGAAGCTGGGGAATGCCCTGAGCTTAGCTTTGTCCCACTTCCTGTCGCATCCCTTGCCCTGTACACTCTCTCAATCACAACTTGCTTGTGCTGGCCTACACTCTGCTTGACCTGAGCACACCTCAAGGAACCCTTGTGTTCCTTTTCCTCCTCTGCCTCTCTCTGTTAAGATCTAACTGATCTTATTACTGACTCTTAGTGAAAGAGTTGCTTGATTTAGTTCAAGCACTAGACTTCAAATCCTTTGATATTATCTCAGGAAGCATGGATGTTAGAGAAGAGAGGGGCCTCTTTCACTTAGAGTTATCACTATAGTTTGTTTAGAGTGTTGACAAGATGATTGTTTCTTGTAAGAGAGTAAGTTGAGTGTAAGGCTCGACTTCTTGGTACCACAGACTATTTATACAATATCTCAACAACTACTGATCCAATTTGTACGAAACTTGGGGTGCACCTAGCTGAAAACCAGTAATATCCAAATACGTAGAGCGCAACTCGAGAGTGTCAGAAATGACTCACGCATGAGTCATTCTTTCCTAGTATCTGTCATCAATTAGTAAGTAGTGAGTAAGCCATTACTGATCAATGAGTAAGCGGATCAGTAAGCAATCACTAAGCCAGATGAATAAGCACATATGAGTAAACAGAGATGAGTCACCAAAGCATAGGACAAGAGGATGAGAACGCAGAACACAAGAATCCTAACACTCTCTTATTGTCCTCCTCTTCTGTGAAACCAGAAGATTGACTCTGTCTGTGGACTGAGTCATTGTCTGACTCAGCCTTGAGACACTCAACCCTTGATCTGGTCTCTTTGAGCCAGCCCCACTGAACCCTTGAACCAAGCCACAGGGACTTGGCCCCACTGAACCCTGAGCTAATGCTCTTATGGCTGTGATGCCATAACATCTGGAATGAGAAATGTAGCCAATATGATGTTGAAGGGGAGCAATGGCTTGACCCTGTGCACCATGTAGAAGGGAGAGTAGTCAGTGGACTTGCAAATGGTGGCACAGTCTGCCCAAAAATGTGGGGCATGCACTCAGGCCACTTGTTTGTGTCTCCTTCACACACCTTTGACAAGGGACTTGTGGATGGTCCAGTGCTGTCACTTGACAATGCCATTTGCACACAAGTTGTAAGCCAAAATACAGATGTGTTGGATTCCATACCTATCCATGAGCCAGATGAGTGCCACAATATATGGTCCTCTGTTGTTGGTAACAATTTATTTGACTGCTCCCCATCTGCACAACACCTCCTCAAAAAGAAACATACCTAGTGTGCAGCTGGATCTGCTGCATAATATGTGCTACTCAGACCACACAGTGAGTGAGCAATGAGCCTGCACAATATACCAAAAACCTCCAGCATGTGGCATGACCATAGTGTCAACATATACCTTGTGAAAGAGAGGAGTGGGAGTGGCAACAGTGGGTGGGATGTGAATCCTCATAGTCTGTTAGAGTTGGCACTGGTAACAAGTGTCAATGTACCATTTGACATCCTGCTCAAGAGAAGGCCACCAAAAATGGTCAATGAGTGTTCTGTGTGTGGAATAAAAACCTTTGTGGAGGTCATCATGTTCACCATGGATTGTGAAGATGGGTCTCTCTGCTGGGAGGCAGAGCTGGTGTCATCCATTGGTCTGGCCTTGCCAAAGTTGTTTGCCTTCAAGAAGAAAACATTTTGCCACTTTGATCAAGTGGCTGTGCTCTTTGGTGTTGAGGTGGTGGGGCAGCTGATTGATCTTGAGGTAGCAGTGGATGTTTGTGAGCTGGTCCTTGGACTCACAGATTTTACTGTTGGTGAGGAAAACAATAGGGCTGTTGTTGGGGGCTTCCTCCATCTCAAGGGACCAGACTGCAAAGGCAGTCTGGTTAGCATTGTGAGCACAGTTGGGGCTCACCATCCAAACTCCTAGGGACAAGGCCCTATCAATCCACTTGTCAGGATTGTCATCCTCTCCTTCTCCATCATGTTGGACGTGCAGCCGCTTAGTGCCGCGCGAATGGACAATCTGGACCTGTACGTGTAAATAATTAGAATAATTTAGTTATCGTGTTCATTTCCTCAGTCTTTTACACACAAGACTGAGGTCAGTACTACACATTCCTTTACACTCCTTTAAAGCTAATGCTGTACATAGCTATCATCCCTATAGGTTAGATAACCTAACCAATACAGTCTTTTACACACAAGACTGAGCTATCATCCCTATAGCTCCAACAGATTATGAGACCTGGTCGTCCCTGACATCACGAACTCCCACCAGCTTCCAAATCGCGTAACGAAACACCATGAGCGCCCCCACAGCAACCGCAAACGTCGTGCCCTCGAGAGGCAGCCACGCTCCCACCGTAGGAGCCATGGGAAAAACTTACATGGGCGGCCAACACGGTTATGATGGACCACTCTTCGAAGGTGGCACGGTCGCGTACACACAATGGAAAGCTGAAATAGAGGCAGTATTCAAAGTAAACAGCTTAATGGAAATCTTAAAACAGACGTACTCAAAACCGGACCTCAGCAATGACCCGAGCAGGCTTCGCCAACTGGGAGCAGAAAGATCACGAAGCAGCATGCCCACATTTTACTCACATTAAAAGGGCACACTCTCGACACTGCCCTAGGCATTGCTGGAGCCAAAAATACTTGGGACGAGCTTGCAAAACATTTTGCAGGGAAGGGCGAGCAACTGCAGTCGCACGTTTATTGACAGGACCTATACCGGGTCACTTTCTCCAAAAGTGAACCCATGGCTCCTCAAATCATTCGACTGCTGCACGCTGCCCGAACCCTCAAGAGACTCAGTTACCCAATAGACGAGAAAGTCCTCATCGGGATGCTAATCCTCGCACTACCGGAAAAGATGGCCAATCTCAAGGCCACTCTCCACTCGACGCCGCCCAGCCATCTAACTGGCCGAGCATGTCACGGACCGAATCCTCCACGAGGAGCGTCGGATCTGATCGACCTGTGACATGGCCACATCTCACATTGCAAAGGCACCCCAAAAGGGGAAGGACCGGGAAGTGCAGAGTGAAAAAAGCACAATCAAGTGCACCCACTGCAGATGCAGGGGGCACAACACAACTGAATGCTGGAAAATTCATGGGAAACCACAGGATAAAGCAGCAGCAGCAGCAGCAGCAGCAACGACTGGCACAAGCGCGCACAATGCAGCAACACCCACGCCTGCTAGGACTGGCACAAGCGCGCCCGACATACCAGTGACGCACGCAGACCAGCCACCAGCCAGCACTGCCATCGCATACGTCCCAACTCCACATAACAGCACCTTATCATATCAGGCAGTCGTAGATGAGCCAATCCGCGTGGCCATGACTCAGGAGCAGCTCCGAGCTGCCAATCTCAGAGACAGGCTGGCTCCTTGACTCCGGAGCCTCGCGCATCATGACACCCCACCGCGATTGGTTCACGCATCTTACCCCACTCGCATCACCCATTCAAGTCGTCTTAGGCAACGATAGCGCAATAACCGCCACCGGAGCCGGACAAGTGCAAGTCCAGATGCACACAAATGGCGCGCGGAGTACCGCAATACTCCGCGATGTCCTGTACATCCTGGACCTCAAAGGGAACTTTCTATCAGTCTCCCATTTTGCTCAACATGGGGCGGAATTGCACTTCCAGGGAGAGACATGCGGAATATACGATGGAAACCAACTAATTTGTGAGGGAACGTTACATGAAAGCTTGTACATCATGGCCATCCAGACAGCCAAACCTGAGTCAGCACGCACAGCGACACTAGACCAATCCCTTGCAGATCGCGCCCACAAAACCGAAGCCGCGCTTACCGCGCGCACGACGATCTCCCAGGCCTTCTCGGACACGTGTGGGAAATCACCCACCAGAACACCCCAGTTCTCCGAACATGTCGCGACCCAGGACAGACAATAAGCCGTGGAAGACACATGCCGGTGGGCCAAAGCGCAAGTCGAAAGCACCCCAGCACCTCGAGCCGCACACCGCACGCGTTGAGCCCAAGGCCAGCCAACGCTTGAAGATCCTCCAATTGGATGGAGGGGGCGAACACACCGGGCAAGAAGCACAAACATCCCTAGCTGAAAGGGGATGCATGCATCAAATTAACACCCCAGGTACGCCACAACACATCAAAGTCGCAGAACGCGCAACCCGGACACCTCTTAATAGGGTCCGGGCGACTGCGTACAGACTGCAAAACCGTCCATGCATGCCTTGGACGACTTGATGCTCGAAGAGGCACGGAGCGGGGACAACCCTCGACCCCTCTCAGCCGCACATCCTTGGAACGTGCGTGTCCATGCACTGCCCCAGAGAAGAGACTCACCAAGTTGACCCAAAGGTCGCTGGTGCACACATCCCCGGGCCACACGTATAACCATCAGGCATACAAGCCTGCACATCACACCACCCCCCACATCCCTGAACCCTGCAACGTCGTATTCAATGAAGGGGGCCCCACATCACGCATTGAGCATGTGATCCTCAAATTTGATGATGCAGCCGAAAGCACCAGGGATGGGAAAAGGAGAGCAGGATTGAGGGGGCGGAGAAGGCGAAACCAGGCAGACAGCATGGAAGTGCCACTGCACGTGAAGCCGCAAGGCATTGGAGCAGAGGAGCCTCTGCCTGCTCAGCCTGAAACAGGTAGACAACACGGAGCAGGCATCGCACACCAAACCGCAAGGCGTCCGAGCAGGCAAAGCCCTGCCTGTTCAGCCTGAAACACCACATAGTCAGCCCACAGGTTACAAGGCAGAAAGCCCACCTGCACAATCCACCACGGGACGACCAAAGTGTGCTACACACGTGCTCACACTCAACCACGGTGACAAAGTGGAGGAGCCGGATGTCAAGACACGTACTGCTGATCACTAAGGACTCAGGAGCAGGTGGGCAAGGGTCGGAACAGATGATACACGGCGAAGGCGGCGTTGAACAAGAGGATGAGCCAAATGGTGAGGAGGTACCAGATGGGGACTGGTAGGTGTTGCAAGAGACAAAGGCGAAGGCTGGAGGCCAGTGTAGCGAGGGGACTTTAAACAAGGCGGTCGTTGAAGAGTACCTTGGAAGCAGGTGTTACAAACCAAGGCCAAGTCCTGGCCGAAGATTGTCCTATCTTACTCAAGAAAAACCCCTCTCACTTTGCATTGCCGACTCCCTTCCATTTTCTGGGCTATCCCTCCTGCAGTACAAGATATTGCTATTGCAAAGGCACTATAACACGACCAGGCACCAGTTTCCTAATCGGGTAATCATCGCGTGGCAGCCACATGGCCACTCAGCCACCATGGACCCGAAACAGCAGCACAAACTCTTAGAAACTGTTGCATAAATCATCTGACGTCATCAAGGCTCCAATGACATCATGGCTGACTGAGCGACTCCACAGTGACCTCATAGGCTCACTAAGCGCTCCACAGTGACATCATAATGATGTCATCGCTCCACAATGATCAGTAATGCGCTCAGTAAGCCTAAAAGTTGACACAAGCAAGTTTATGCCTCTGTAGTCCTATTGGATGGTACCAAAGAGTCTAGAATAGTCCCAGTGCTTTGTAATCGACCCTGTACACTGTATATAAGCCCCAATGAAGCATGGCAGTCGTCAGACTGTCCATTTGTGATACTCTCCACTTCCTGGGTACTCCCCTGCGACTGCTCAGTCTAAAGCCTTCCCTTGTCTTCAAGGTACTCTTCAACGACCGCCTTGTTTAAAGTCCCTCGCTGCACTGGCCTCTACTCTTCACCTCTGCCTCTTGCAACACATACCAGTCCCCATCTGGTATCTTCTAGTCGTTTGGCTCGTCCTCCTGTTCAACGCCGTTTACGCCGCGTACCATCTGTTCCGACCCCTGCCCACCTGCTCCTGAGTCCTTAGTGATCAGCAGTACGTGTCTTGACAGCAGGGGGGGAATCTTTAGACTGAGCGGTCGCAGGGGAGTACCCAGGAAGATGAGAGTATCACAAATGGACAGTCTGACAACTGCCATGCTTCATTGGGGCTTATATACAGTGTACAGGGTCGATTACAAAGAACTAGGACTATTCTAGACTCTTTGGTACCATCCAATAGGACTACAGAGGCATAAACTTGCTTGTGTCAAGTTTCAGGCTTACTGAGCGCATTACTGATCATTGTGGAGCGATGACATCATTATGATGTCACTGTGGAGCGCTTAGTGAGCCTATGAGGTCACTGTGGAGTCGCTCAGTCAGCCATGATGTCATTGGAGCCTTGATGACGTCAGATGATTTATGCAACAGTTTCTAAGAGTTTGTGCCGCTGTTTCGGGTCCTTGGTGGCTGGGTGGCCATGTGGCTGCCACGCGATGATTACCCAATTAGGAAACGGGTGCCTGGTCATGTCATAGTGCCTTTGCAATAGTGATATCTTGTACCGCAGGAGGGATAGCCCAGAAAATGGAAGGGAGTCGGCAATGCAAAGTGAGAGAGGTCTCTCTTGAGTGAAATAGGACAATCTTCGGCCAGGATCTGGCCTTGGTTCGTAACATTCATCCCCTCTTTATAGACTTGTTGCTCCTGCAACAGTAGGAACTTGTTTCTTTGGAAGGTGGAGTAGTTTGCATATGAGAAGTCGAAGTCTGTTTGTTTGTGGAGAATTCTTTCTTGTTCTATGGATTGCTTTGGGGATAGCTGTTGTCGATTGAGTGCATGTGATCGCAGGGGTTCTCTGAAAAGTTCGTTGGTAACAAGGAAAAAGATAGTCATCGATGGAGGTCATGATGAGAGTTGTTGGTTTAGGGGTCACTCCTGGTGGGAATCATTTTAAGTGCCTTTGGATATTTCCGATGGAAGTCTTTAACAAGTAATTGTGCTTTTGATAGGTTAGATGCTGGTTCCCAAGTGTTTTCTGCAGCAGTGTAACCTTTCCATTTAACTAGGTATTGGATCCCTTTGCGGTTTGGGGAGAGCCGAGAGTTTAAGATCTGTTCTACTTCATATTGTTCTTCTCCTTCAACTAGTATCGGTGGCAGGTTTGAGAAGTTAGGACCGTGGGCAGTGGTTTCCTTGTAAGGTTTAATCAGGGAATGGTGAAAGACTGGGTGTATCTTCCAGGACTTTGGTAGCTCGAGGCGAACATTTACTGGATAGGCAGTGATGAATTTGAATGGTCCATAGTGTCGAGGGGCTAGTTTTGCTTTTGGGTGAGTGGTTTGTAGATTTGTGGCCTCCAACCATACTTGATCCCCTTCTTTAAAACGAAATGTGGAGGTTTGGGGTCTGTCATGAACCATTCTCCGGAGAGGGCCCTTGAAGGACCCTTCCTTATAGGAGGAAACCTGGTCTCTATGGTGTCACCCCTGTTCACACGAGCAAAAGGGGTGAGTAGAGGTGTCCACAATATCGCGCATGCATTGTTGCGCGAGCGATTCTCGGCACAATCGACATACAGCAAGCCCCACTTAAAGGCAACCCTTCTAGCAAAGAAAGACAGCATTAGGGCCTTCCTAAGGACCCTTTGGAACGACCCTAGGAACTCTACAATAGGTACTAACCTAGTGTCAAAGGCCCTACAACGCGTTATTAGACCAACTCTAAT